>PVKE010013010.1:0-37282 GCA_004027555.1 Craseonycteris thonglongyai
AAAAAAAAAAAAAAAAAAAAAAAAAAAAAATATTGTTTTCTATTAGATATACATACTAAAATAGTTGCAGATGAAATGATCTAATATCAAGGATTTCCTGCAAAATAATGGAGGGTGACATGTGGGAGTATGGATGAAACAGGATTGGCCATGAGTTGTTAATTAAGGCTGTAATAGACAATAGGTACATAGGAATAGATTATTTTCTCTATTTTTGTATATGTTTGAAACTTTGAGATTTTTTTTAAAAAAAGATTTTTTATTTTACTGTTTTTGACAGAGATAGAGAGAGACAGAGAGAGGGCCCAGAGACCTGACATGGTTTTGTTCCACACAGGTGGGCGATGGCTACACAGGGCAGGAATGGGGCTAGGGCCTCTCATGTGGGAGGCACACCCCTTCAAGCCAGGGGGTGAACCAGGGAATGAGAACTGAACTGGGGGCCTCCTGCATGGGAAGCACATCCCAGTTCAGCATATGGGTCCACACGGGCCAGGGCTGGGACTCGATCCTTGGTCCTTGGGGCTGCAAAGCAAGCACCCAACCCGCTGAGCCATCCCAGCTTCCCCAAGATTTTTTCATAATAAAAGCATTTAAAGTAAAGCTTTTCTCTCTCTGTCAAAAAACAGGACATCAATTAATTAATTAATTAAAGTTTTGCTATATATTTTCTTAGTTGGGTACCTGTTTGCATACTGGTATACATATTTTGGTATGTTTTTTATGCTTAGGAAATTTGTTCCAGTGCTGTTATGAGCATGGTAAATATATTCTTCTTAAAGGGACTCAGTCAGAACCAGGAGTTTAAACAGAAAAGAAAATAACAGAAAATCTATTTCTGATAATTATCCGAGAATGCACTTTCTAGCCTTGGAGTCCTTTTCCCTATAGTGCACTCTTTTGTTTTTTTTTAATTGTTAACTTTATTGGGGTGACATTGGTTGATAACAATTACATAGGTTTCAGGTGTACGATTCTACATTACATCATCTATGTGCTCACCACCCAGAGTCAGCTCTCTTTTCATCACCATATATTTGATGCCCCTCCTTACTCCAACCCCACTCTTCCACCCACCTTCTTCTTTACCCTCAGGTGACCACTAAACTATTGACTGTATAGTGCACTATTAATAATAATATAAAGTCATACTCTATGTCTACTCTATGTCTACCTCCATATGTTGCAATTCTTCCTGATTTTAACTGTGTTCCTAATATACAGTGATAACAGTAATAAAACTAAAAAGAAATATGCTATTATTACAACCATATCTCATTCCTTAGAAGGAGTAATCTTTACCTGGGTGTTCACTATAAATAGGCTGGGTATACCTTTGGAGAGAATATGTCCTTTTTTTTTTTTTTTCCATTTTATGTAGTATCTTTTTTAAAGAAATAATGTTAGTATGTGTGCAAGGTATATGGCTGTTTCAGTAAGTACACCAGTAGATGCCAAAAGTAGATAATTTGATATTAGGATGAATTTAATAATTGGACTGGATGGAGACTATAATCTAATGCCTTGACACATAGCAAAGGCAAGACACTAGGGAGGAATGATGCATAGAATTTTGACGAGAGTAGATATATGCTCATTAGCAAACTAAGTTGAGACAGGGGTTTGTGCCACTGTGTGTAGCATGTACTTAGTGAACCTCCTCAACAGCAGAGACAGGCTTCCTTGTGCTGCACTTAAAATCTGACCCATTGAATAGTGTCATCTCCAGGAACAGAAGGCACCCTTGTGAACATGGGGCTGAGAGAAAATGGTTTTAATTAATGTAATTAAAACACAAAATGAGGGTTTTTGGCCACATGAAAGCTAGCTGCAGCACTGTGTTAAACCTCTTGCCATGATCTTTCTCTCCTGCTTTCTCTCTGCTCTCATTCTTGTGTTTGAGCGAATGGAGACTGGGGGAATAGTGAAGTCCCAGAGGGACCGAGCTCTGTTCTTGCTGAAATTACAAGCACAGAGCTGCCTGGGCATGAACATGTAGTGTTTACTCTGCCAGTATGAATACAAATAGTCTTATTATACGGGACTCTGTACCCACAGACCACACACACACACGAGCATGCACACACTCACACGAATAAAAAAATTAAAGGTTTTTTTTAACCCTTTTAAGACCCAACAAACCTTGGTAAAAACGAGATGTCTTACACTATAGCTGAGTAGTAGAGTCACTATAGGAATCTCATTTCTTTCCCCAGTGCTTTAATAATCTTGAAGTCTAGGAATCTACCGGTAATAGCATTCAAAAACAAATTTTTTTTTTGTCAGTTCTTACTTTCTTCTTCTACTCTTTTCCCTCTTCAGTTGCATGTTTTTTTTGTTCTCATTTCCTTTTCTTGAAATGATTGACTAGGATTGAGACTGAATGTTAGCTTGCTGTTTCTGAGTCTGAGCTCAGGAGGAGTGAGCAGTTAGTGACTAATGCCCGGATGGCTGGGGAAGTCAGTCAGTGGCTGCAGCTAGATTATGGTGCACTGCACGACAGGAATGAGGTTGGGGTATTAGTAACAAACTCTGTTAACCAATAGCTTGAACATACAATGGAGCATGTCCACTGAGAGACTGACCAATCTAAAGATGGTGTTTCAGTAGTCAGAACTCTGAGAGACAGCTGTGCCTAAGAGATGATGAGGTGTCAGTAGGATGTAGTTCCTCATGCTAAGCCCAGTTTTATCAGGGCAAGTTGACTTTCAGCTATTGCAGTTTAATTTTCTTTGGCCAAAGAGACAACTTTGTCATGAGCCTGGCACTACATATTACCCCAAGAATGATGTGAGGGGAAAGAAAAGAGCTAACGCTGATGAGATTTGGAGCAAATCTGTCCTGTCCCAAAGAGAATGGGCATCTGAACAGAGCCTTGAGAAATAGTTTTATTAAAAAAGGAATAAAAAATTGACCTGTTAATGTTCTGAGAGCCAAGGCTCAATGTAAATGCATTGATGCTACATAGACATTAAATCATTATAATGTGATGTTCTCCAAAGGTGATGGCTTTACCAGGTCATCATTGTGGGTGATATTGCATTACCTTGAAGGATTGGAGTTTCTGAGTTTAAAAGCTAGTACATGGATATGAGGAATAAAGGTGAAACGAGATTCCTGCAGAGATTCCCCATGAATTGAGATGCGTTTCCCCATAATCAAAGGTAGAAAACCTGTACTTATCAGACCATTGGCTTTATGGGTGGTCAGTCTTTCTTCCCTATTTTTTATTTTTTTTCCAGGACAGTAAATAGGTAAAATGGTGATAGGACCAGGACTTGGAACAATCTCGTTCCATTTAGTTTTAGGTAACTTGTTTGCCATTTGAGGAAGAATATTGGCTGTTTCAGCAGAGATGTGACCTGCATTTTGAGCATTGCACCTGTGTGAAAAAGCCAGAGAAAGAGAGCTTTTCTGATGCAGCGTTAGCTACTTTCTTTTTATATTTTTCTAGTTGTTTCTTTGCCATCAGGAAAGATGTAACTAAAGGAATGCCACCTTATACATGATGAAAGGTATAGGAGAAACACATTTTTCTCATTGTCACATTTGAATGGTATTGCATTTAGTATAAATTTAGAGTAGGAGTAAAAGAGATGTTGTCCAAATCTGAACTATGTTGTTACTTGCAAATAGCTCCAAAGACGAGTTGTCCAGGATTTTTTTTTTTAATAGTTTCGAGTAAAGATAAAAATTGAGGAAAATATGATTGCAACATAGACTAAACTGGTATTTCTAGCTGCTGTGATGATACAGTGATGGGCACTGTATATAAATACACAGCTAGATGAATATGTGCTATTGAGCCTGGATATAAAAGAAATGCAGCTAACCAACAGTTCTCTTACCACATCTTGATTTTGGAGGAATTGTTTTCATTTTTCTGCCAGTTTGCTAACCTGTTTTGATCATCTGGTAGAAGCTGTAATTGTAGGTGGGAACATTTTGAGTAACAGTTCACAATCCAATGCAGCTGCTTTTCACACTAAATCCTGTGATTAAAAGGCGTAGGCTAAGATCAAGCCAAGGGCTATAACCAGCTTGACAGAGAACAACTTAACTTTGCCTGGTAGGACAAACAAAACACTAGCCTTCTTGAGGCTATGTTCTTTGTTCTGGAATGTTACTCGCACCCTTTTATTAGATTTCCTTTAACAGCTCTATGGACTAGATCATGTTTCTCTAAATTGGGCAGTGATGAAAGATATATAGAGATGCAACTTCTATAGTAATTTTACGGTGGATAGAAATTAGGACTGTTTTCCTTACTGTCTCAGAACATGGGCTTTGTTAACAATATAAACCCATCTATTCCCTTGCATCACTCCTGCAATAATGAAAAGCTGAAATGAGAAGATCCTGTGTTTGGGAGCAGTTATAACAATTAGGTACAGGATGTATACTCCAAAAAGCGTTGGTAGAAACTGGAAATCTTGCATGGTATTAAATTTTTTCCTTAAAAATTTTCTGGGAGATTTATTCCAAATTGACTGCAATTTGATGATCACCTGCACACACACTGCCAACCTTAGAATTGTAATGGCTCCACGGCTTTATTTTTTCTGATGGGCACTAGGTGTCAGGGTTTTTCCTTCTCAGCAGCTTAGCTTTCAGACCAGACTCCTGAATTGCTGTTTGGTGAGGCAAACCCAGCGGTATTCCTCCCGTTTTTTTTCCCCCAGGTTGTATTGGTAGGCTTTGCCTGGTGTTCCTACAGTGTGCAATTTGCATTTTTAATTCTTTAGGTGGAGATCTGTTGAACTGGCTCAATACATTTTTATAGGAAACATTTTTTTAGGGAGAAGACTGAGGAGAAAGAAAAGTAGTGTAAATTAAAGATTAGGTGCCATCATAATAGTATCTTGGTTTCAGTTCTGTTTTATATTCTTGGGGAGGAAATGGTGAGAATGGTGGGAATTAGGAATTCAGTATTAGAACTGCTCAGCCTTGTTCATATTTTTTTTTCCTTTTAAAGATTTATTTTATTGTTTTTGACCGAGAGAAAGACAGAGAGAAAGGGGAGGGCCCAGAGCAGTCTCTATAGTTGTATGTCATTAGTCTTCGACACAGTTTCATTCCACACAGGTGAGCGCAGAGCTGGGGCCTCCCGCATGGGAAGTTTATGCCCTCGGGAACCGAACCGGAGGACCTCCCACATGGGAAGAACACCCCAGTTCAGCTTCTGGGTCCAACTCAGTCCTCGGACCCCAGGGTTGGGAGGGGAGCGCTCAACGCACTGAGCCATCCTGGCTTCCCCATTGTCCATATTTAATTGTTGGCAGTGTGCTGATGTCTAGCTTACCAAGGCATGTGTCTCGAAGTTTTTTTTTTTTATTATAAAATATTTCAAACTTACAGAAAAAGATAGAGTGATAGGACAAAACCTCTGCATCTACTGACTAGCTTAAACAGATCTTACCGTTTTGACACTGCTCCTCATGTGTTGCTATAATCCTTTGAAATCTATAATTTGAGTATAAAAACAACAACAAAAAGTTTTTAGAAGTTAGATAGGGAAAGGAAGTTGGTAAGCTTATGTAAACCTAAAAGATTGAAAGAAATTAATTAGTAGATTCATTTTGACAGTTCTAGGCTGGGCTTCTTAACCCAAAGGACCTCTTAATTTAGAAAAACCATCATAACCCTGTCTTAATTCACTTGACTGACATTTTCTATACTCAGAGGAATTGCTTGGGTTATCCTGGATTCAGATTCTGGTGCAGCCCTTTATGCTTTGAAACTCTGATGGCAGAGTGTGTACATGTTTGTGGGCTTGAGTAAGGAAAATGTTGACCATATGTCATGCACTTATGAAAGCGTTGACCATTTCCTGGTTTTCTAGTTTAACATTAGACTTTTGTATATTATTTTACTTGATTTAACCTCAGAGTAGCTCCATGAATGTGAAGCTAATTTGGATGTATTTTTTTACTGGTGCTTTTGTCTCATTCTTTTGAAATCAGTTTACCTTTTCATACTGGGTGTGGAAATTGAGTCCATGTCAGTCTTTGAGATATATGTTGGAAAAGAGACAAATTTGTATTGTAGTATGCTGAAGGTGAGCTCTGAAATAGGCCTGATAAAAGTGGACCTGAAAAACAGAGCCATGGTCTGTGCACTGATTGTTCAAGTTATAGAAAGAGACTAATGGTCCTTGCCACCAATCTATCTCTGAAAATGGGAGAATGTAGTAAGTGCTTTGAGATCCTCAACAGAAAAGAAGCACATACCACTGATTACATATAAGCATAATTTGTGCTTGCCTTGTTTTTCATCAAAGGCTTCAGAAAACCAATTTTGAATCCTTTTAACCCTAGCAAGATAGGAATTTCAAGTATAGAAAAAAGATATTATATAATAGAATATGTGGTAAGATATTTTATTTAAAATTATGTGCTTTTCTTCTTTTATCCTTATTCTAAGTGAGTGGGTTTGGCTACAGGTTTTTGTCTAAAATGATCCTCAGAACCAAAATTGAGTCCCCTGTTACAAAAATATTGAGACTAATGTTGACACACATATCTTCTTGCCATGGAATTAATTTTAATGAATTTCTAACACTTCTTTTGGGATGCATATACTTTTCTTAGAATTCCTTCTGAATGATTATTATCGGTGTTGGAGATTTCTCATCAGGTTGACTAGTTGAGTTTTTCTCATTTCATTAGTAGCACACCAAGACCTAATGGGCTTGACTGACTTTGAAAATCCTAATATATTAGTTAGCACACTCGTGCAGCATTTTGAGTGGAGGACTTCCCCAATTCCTTTCAAAGGTAGGTCCTAGAGATAGCCTTTAAACAAAGGAATGTACTTGCCAGCATTTTTATACATCTTAAGTTTTAAAACTTTACTGAAAAAGGATGTGATACAGTACCCTAGAGGCAATAATGAACATCAGGACAGCAGCAGATGACACCAGAGGAAGAGGTGTAGCGTGGAGCATCGGAGTTCAACATTTGTTTATATGACTAACGAGCAAGGCTTCTTGTACTTGGTTAATTTCCATATCAACCTATCATTTCTCAAGTCCTACTGTTTGCACGTGCTCCATGGCATGTATTTTAAAAAATTGATATGCTAATTAAAGCATTGCGTGTATATGTATAAAATTAATGTAGTTTTATGTATATAACTATTATGGGGAGAAATAATTCCCCTTTTCAAAGTTATTGTTTCTAATCTTTGGTAACATTTTCAGAGTTATCTCTGGGATGAAAATTTTTTGCTCTAAAAATCTTTTTCTGGGGAAGCCGGGATGGCTCAGTGGGTTAAGCGCTCACTTTGCAGCGCCAGGGACCAGGGATCGAATCCCGGCCCCGGCCTGTGCGGAACCATATGCTGAGCTGGGAGCTCCCCCAGTTCAGTTCTCTCTCTGTCTCTGTATCTCTCTCTCTCTCTCTCTCTCTCTCTCTCTGTCAAAAATAAAAATAAATAAAAAAAAATATATTTAAAAAAAAAAGAAAGAAACAAAGGAGAAATATACCAGTAAATCTTAGGAATAACATGAAGAATGTTGTCTTATCTTAAAAAAAATATATATTTTTCTTACCCTTTTATCACTTTAGAAGGGTTGAGGTAGGTAAGTTTGTTCATCCATTTTTGAATTATCTAAGCATGAAAAAAAGACTTTTTCAGCTGTTAAGAAAATTGTTTTCAGCTCTTTTATATGATCATACAACACTAGGCAATGGAATATGATATCCAACAGATAATACAATATGGAAAGACATTGAATTTTTTCAGCATGATTGTCCTAAGTGGCACAAGTTAAGTCAAATATTACATTGCCTTATGGTAGCACCTCTACGGTATTTTCTAATATTTTATCAAGTATGTTTTTTCCATGAGATTCTAATACGAGTTAAAATTGTAATTGTTTTTTTGGCAGTATCTAATGAAAGTGAAGATATAATTGTCTGTTCGAGATATAAAGGAATGCAAGTTCAGATTCCTTCTTTCTGGGTCTTAGTATTCTCTTCTTTATGTTGAAGATGATGCTTAGCTCTGTTTCATTTCTAACATTCTAGGATTCTTTTTATTGCTGCTCCAGGGCCTTGCTGGATGGTCATCTTCCTGCCATTAAGCAATAGAAGAACAGTAGCGACTGGAGGTTTTGTCAGAAAAACTCAACTTTTAGACTTTTAGCATGGAAAATAAAGTTTCCACATCTCAGCCACAGTCTAACCTGTATGTAAGACTGTGTAGAAGGATAGTATTACAGCTGCACTTAAAATGAGAACTTAGTTATAAGAAAAGCAACTGTGGCAAAGATACTCCCTTTCCACTTCCACCAGCATAGCTGAAGTTGATGGATGCTTAAGAACAAAATTATTTCCTTTATTCCTTAGCTTTCTCTTCAGATTTCTTTATTGAGCTTAATATTGTTTTATTTTGTAGTAACAGCAGCTTTGGAAAGTGTGTATATGTGTGCATGTGTGCACTTGCACATTCTCTTCACACTGATAGTACAATTAATGTTGATGTCAGTTTTGGTGTTAACTTTGGGTCATAATTAGTATTGACACTTTGTGTTAGACTAATGGCATTTATAGGCATCATCAGAATAAATGTTAATATTATCATGTGTTTAGTATCTGTTATAGTAACATTAAACCAAGGTTGTCCCAGGAGAAAAAAATTACATATATGGATAGATAGATAATGCCTTTCTGTATCGCTGGTGTTACCCAGCAAGAAAATGACATCTCAGGGAAGAATTCTAATCACTGTTTGGAGCATCAGAAATAATGATCACCTCTGATCGGAGGTTGTGAATAATTCATTTGGTTTGATTTTCACGTCCTGTCCAGTGATACTTTTCAAACCAAATGTGTTTCTACAGGAAAATAATGGTCCCACTTCTTATGGAAATACTGTGGCACAAATCATTTTACCCACATAAAAACAGTTAAATAAGACTGTTCTCTTCTGTTGCTTTTTCCTCCCTCCTCCCTCCTCCCTCAATTGGTGCATGTTTATTCCAGAATCAGACTAGTCAAAGAAATATTTTCTTCCTTAGAACTTGTATAAGGAAAACAAACATTTATTTCAGTTAATCCTTAGCTTATTCACAGTAACTCTTATGATCTTTATCCCTTTTTCACTTTAAGGTAATTAGTTTAGGTTGATAACTCTAAACCTAAGAAACCCACTAATGCAATGTTCTGTTATTAAAATATTAAAAACCATATGAAATTAAGTATTTTTTCAATGATTTATGGCTTTATTAATGAATTGGCAGTAAATGTCTAGAACCTCTTGGCTAGTCAGCGCCTCCATGAGGCAGTGGTCAGGGGAAGAAGCTGGTGGCATTGCCGGGACCAAAAGCCTGAGTCTATAACTCATTAGACCGTAAGCCCACCCACTCTCACAAGCCCCTTTTAGTCTACATGTTGCCCTTTTGTTGCTTCCTTAGCCCTGAGTCCTGGAGTATCATTTTTACAAGGTGTCACATGCATAAAAACATTGGAAAGAGAGAGAAGCCATAACAAGGGGATTCAGTGATGGAATATCCATCCTTTGGTTATTATTTTTCAGTTAATGTGCAAGGCAACTTGGGCTGAGGTGAAAACAGTGAATGTCACATTTCTAATCACATTGTCACACTTTGTGTATGCTTTTGTAGTGACTGCAGAATTTTCAATATAAAATCTCCACTGTGTGTAGTATAGATAGACCCATCTATATAAAGTAATTTGGCTGAAAAGCTTACAGTGTCCTAATTAAATAGGGGTGTGGGGGTATGACTGTCTTTTGAAGTAATGACCCAATCCACTGAGACAAAGCTATTCTTAGAATATTTTGAACCATTTCTCCTGAATGTTGTGACCCTTTTTTTTCTCTAAATCTAACAAGGGCAGGAGGAAGTATTTTTCAACCTAGTTCTCATCATCAGATAGAAAGTATTTTGCATTCAGAAACCATTTCCTGTATCAAATTCAATTTTGTCAAGTGATTAGTTGAGTTTGGCAGAGAATAATTTAAAAACACAAATTTGGAAGTGGCTGTGGTGCTTCTGCACTCGAGGAGAGCAGTTGCTATTCTCAAGTTGCAAGCCCTTTTCCAGTGGCTGTGCATCACAAAGTGGATCATTATGGTACATGTCTTTGCAGCTGTGACAGACCTGCATCTGTTGACACCATGTGTTCCTACCCTGGATGGCTGGAAGAAATAGGGGAGTGGGTGAATTGATGCCTTGCCTGCTTATCAGTGCAAATGTCCTTTTATGTACATATGTTCGTACCGCTCTTTAGTCCCCGTCAAGATGAAAGGCTCTGTATAAATATAAGCTTTCGATTTTAGTGCATGTTTGTAATACATGTGGTACAGTCCTAAATATGTATTTAGCTGATAGGCACTGTTCTTGTCTATTGTACAAATATTGACTTTAAAAATATAAATATGTATTTAACCATCAGACCAGAAAAACACTGAAGCAGTTACTTCTCAAGTGGAGACATTAATATTGTATAAACCTATATATACAATATTCTATCACATCATTGCAGAGCTTTTCTTTTTTAAAAATGAAATGATAGCCCCAACAAACTAAGACAGTTCCTGACATTCTTCTTCCTTTGAGATGAATTTTGAGTTTTAATTTTCCTCTGTTTATAGCTATCATTATAAAAATATGATCTGTTGTTATATGACTAAAATTTAGAGCCAGTTCTTGTAAAATAGTCTGGTGAGATTCTTTTCCCCTTAAACATTATTTTTATTATACAAATGCTCAAATATACTATGGAGATAATAATATAACCTCCCATGTACTTGTTACCCAGTGAAAGAAAGATTTGGTATTCTTTGCTCAGTTATTTATTTTTTTTTAAGATTTACTTTATTGTTTGAGAGAAGATGAGAGAGAGAAAAAGCAGGTGGGACATGGGCAGAGCAGTCTCCGTAGTTGTACATCATTAGTTGTGACATGGTTTCATTCCACACAGGTGGATGTGGGGCCAGACTAGGCCAGAACTCAACCAGGGACCTCCCCCATGGGAGATGAGCTTCACCACCATCCCAGCCATTAGCAGCTGCACCACAGTTCAGCACATGGATTTGCATAGGCCAGGGCCCAGACTCAATCCCTGCACCCTGCGGCTGCAGGGCAAGCTCCCAGCCTGTGGAGGTATCCTGGCACCTCCTACTTTTTTTTTTTTTTATAAAAATTTTAAGTTATTAATGCGATATAAACACTAAGAAAATGTGAAAAATGGGAATAACATATAATCCCATCATTCTAAAATAACTATCATTCCATTTTACTGTTTATTTCTGGTTTATTTCCCTAACATGCTTTTAGTCAGAGAGTGTGTTGTAACACTTATTATGTACTTACTATGTGCCAGATACTGTTCTAAGATTTGCCATGTATTTAATCCTCACAATAGACTTAATGGAGCAGGTTATTATTACCCCATTTTACTGATAAGGAAACTGCGGCACATAGAGGTTAGTAACTAACCTAAGGTTATATGGCTAGAAAACTGACTGAATCTCTATTCTGTCCCAGTCAGATTCTATTAGATTTATATTCTCCTAATCTGACTTCTGAGTCTGGCTTCTGAGCCCTTCACCACCATACTGTTTGCCTTTCCCAGTGTTATGGTAGTTACTCAATTTTGTTATACCGGTTTTTCAAATTTAGTGTTACATTGTGGATATTTTTAAATGCTTTTCATTGTCTTCATAGCCATCATTGCATAAGGCTGTCTGGAACACTAACAATGACCTCACTAAGCAATTTACTTTCCTTTAAAAAAGTTTTTACCATGACATTTATTATTTTAACTTTTTGTTTTAAAATATTTTAGATTTGCAGAAAAGTTACAAAGATAGTACAGAGAGTTCCCATATATTCTTCACACCCAGTGTCCTCTAATGTTAACATCTTATATAACCATGGTATAATTATAAAAACTAAGAAATTAACGTTGGTACAATACTATCAAGTAAAATACAGAATTTGTTTTGGATTTCACCAGTTTTTCTACAGTGTCCTTTTTCTGTTCCAGGATCCAGTTCAGGATTCCATGTTATACTTAGGTGTCAATGATATTTATGTTTATGTTATAATTGACAATTACCTTCCCATATTGTTTCAGCTTAAATGTAGTGGTACTAGTCTAGAACATACTACTTCCTTAAAAGGAAGTTATGCAAACCTTATTTTAAAAAATAAACAATTCATACTAGCTATAAAAACAAGTTACTTAATTTCTCTATGGCTTAGTTTTCTCATGACAATATTAATAGCTGATTTTGAATTAATAATAATAGCTATTATTTTATAAGCCAGTCTATGTACTAATTTAATGTGGTGTTCCTTGTAACAACCCCTTTCAGAAAGATACTATTATCCCCATTTTATAAGTGGAAAATTTAAGGCTATACAAGGTTAAGTGACTGGTCCAAGGTTATACAGCTAGTATAAAGCTGACATAGACCAAGACAGGCTGACACTCTCCAGTTTAACCTCTTAACTACTATCAGTATTTGTCAACATTTAGTATAGTACAGCATGTCATAGATGTTCAATTAATAGTCTTTATTCTAGTAATAGTGCTATTATTCTTGTTATTTTTTAAAATAAATAGTTGGCATGTTTAGAACTATTATTCTGTGATACCTAGAGATAAGTCATGGACAATGTTCTAAGCCTTTGGTGTTGACTATTTTCCAAGTATCATTTAAAAAATGAAATGACTATGGAACCAGCATATATTTATTACTCCCATATTATGTGTAGGATCCTGTTAGGCACTGAAGGAGATGATATAATGGTTCAAGCTGCCAAGCTAAAAGTGGTCCTAGGCAGTATATGATTAACTATCAAATAAATGTTCTACCTGAAGGTCTAAGTAGAAGACCAGAGAAGAAAGGGGTCACTTTAGGCTAGGGGAAGCTTTATTGAGAAAATGGAATTTGAATGAATTTTTTTTGTGAATGGGTAGATTGGGATAGTTTGAGAGGAGAGAATGGGGCAAACATTGTATATTGAAGTTAATATAAAAGATTACTGCTTCTAATAGTTGGTTCATCAAATGCCTAGGTATTATTAATTTTGTATGTGGTGATGGTGAAACTCAATAAAGCTGTTTAAGGTCACACAGTTAATAAGTGATAGGGCCTGGATGTGGATGCAGGTTTGTTTGACCCCAAAGCCCATGTTCACCATTATGTGACCTATCATTTAATTAGCAATAAAATCTAAATTTTTATGTAAATTGAGCAATAGACATTTTCTTAGATGTTTATTCATTATGCTTACTTGAAACTTAATCTTTTCCAATAAGGAATCTCACTATACAAAGACTGGAATAGCACTTTCCATTCTGTAATGGTACATTTTAAGTGGGAGCGGGGTGGTCGATGAGGAATGCACTTTGGAAAGAGCATTCATTGATAAAGAGTAGTGTGTTCTTGGTGCTGCTGTGTTGACACCTAATTAGAAGTCAATATTGTAAGCATAATGACCTGACCAATTGCTGAACTGACTGCCCAAGTGACACAGAATCCCCAGGTAATAACAAAAGATACGAGTATTATTTGCCTGCCCAGTGCCACATAGACACAGTGTTTGCATTAGCATGTAAATGCTGAAGTAGATTCTTCAGGGTTTGTGTCTTAAGCTACTTCTGGCCTAGGTGGCTAAGGTTAATATATCATAAAACTTGGTGAAAAACCCAATCTTCCTGATTACAAATGTATGTAGAGAAAATAGCTTTTCCTCCCTAAACAACAAAAGAGATGGGTTAGGGGGCCACGTGAGAAGGCAGATGGAAGAATAGTCTCCCCACACAGGCACTCTGCTAACCAGCTTCTTGAAAAACACAACCAAAGTTATCTTGATATCTGGAGTTTTTCTCTGCTGTTTTTGGGGGATGATCTATTCTTTCCTATTTTTTCTTCCTTTCTCTGTCTTTAATGAGTAGATAGAGTCATATCTTATCTCAGAAGGTGATTGGATTTTTTTCCTGTGTAGTACATCCATTTTGATTAATATTTGGCCAAGGGTATGATATATTAAATAGCTTATATTTATCTGTGGGTGTTTCATTCATATACATATATATACACACACACACATATATCCCCCCCCCCCCCTTCTTAATGCTGAGAATCACAAATAGCTGTGTGGAAAGCTTCAGCCAGCCTGATTACAGTGGATGTGCAATTGGATTGAGGAATGTGTACTCAGAGCTTATGATCACTGGCCCGGTTGAGTCTGGGTGATGCATGTGGCTTTCCAGGGATGCTGCTATTTACATCTGTTAATGGCCCTTTTTGATGGCCGGCTCCCCAATGAGGTGATATGCAGCAGCCTGGGGATAAGGGACCAAGGCTGCAGATGTGGCTGGGATCCATTAGGCAGGACCAGGAATGCCCATCTTGTGGGCTTTGTGTTTGGGGGCAAGTAAAGTAATGGGATGGGATAGGAGGGGAGGCAGAAAGAAGCAGGGGGAGAGGAAGGAGAAGAAAGGAAAACATTACTTATCTAGGTATAGGGAACCAGACGGGCAGACATGAAAAGCTGCAGCTGAGAGTGGACAGAAAAGAAATGACACTAACAAATAAACAAGTAGAAGGATTGACCGGTTCTCTTATAGAAGGAGATTTAAAGAAGAGAGGGCTTCGAGGGTTTGGAAAGAGACGCGTCACCCCTGCCATTTAAGTCGATGTCATTTGTTTGTATGGCTGATCAGATGCTGCTGAACAGAGAGCAGAGATTTACATATATCATAGTGCAGCAGGGATTAGTGCCTTCTGGTTCTGGGAGAAAGTGACAAGAGATCCTTGCAAGGATGCGATGTTGAGCTATAGTCAGTTCATGCAGAAATGGAAAACACCTGAAGCAGCCAGTAAAAAATGTGGCTGTTATTCCTGTCCAATGTTAGAGGGCAGCAAAAGGACCCAGAATCACAAAGGTACCATCCATGAGAGGTGATTCTCTTCCTGCTCTCCTCACATGCGTTGAAGGTTCCCTTAGAGAGAATCTCAAAAAAGATGGAACTAGTGTCTTAGTAGATAGGGTAGTTAAGATAGGGGGTTGTGGATTTAATTCCAGTGCCATGGCATTCTTCCACAGGTATCCTGAGTACATTCAGACTTTGGTTTTCCTCCATCTTTTGAGCAGGCCCAAGAAGGAATTGAGGGGAAGCCAGGAAGGCTCAGTGGGTTACGCGCTCGCTTTGCAGCCCCTGGGACTGAGGATCAAATCCTGGCCCCGGCCCATGTGGACCCACATGCTGAACTGTGGTGTGTTTCCCATGCAGGAGTCCCCCAGCTCAGTTTTTGCCCCCCAGTTTGGCCCCTGGATCAAGGTGGTGTGCCTCCCATGCTGAAGGCCCCCAGCACAATTCCCACCCTGCATGGCCCCTGCCCACCTGTGTAGAACAAACCATGGGGAAAGCTGATGACATACAGCTGTGGAGCCTGCTCTGGGCCCTCCCCCTTCTCCCTATCTCTGTCTCTCTCTTTTTCTGTCTCTGTCAAAAACAATAAAATTAATTTAAAAAAAAGAAGTAATTGAGATAACTAAAATACATAGTAAACCAGCTATTCTCAACATAATTTTAGAGAAGCATGCTCAAGTGTTTGTTCTAGTTTCCCACAGGGAGTTTGGCTCTTTAGCAATGCAAACATCTCTTTACATGAAGGCTGTGTCTAGGTACAATTTGATACCTTCCAGGAACCTGGAAAAAAAATATGCATGTAAGAAGCTGGTATTTATTTGTTTGTTTATGCTTTTTCAGATTGGCATGGTAGCTTGGAAAATGACCCTTAAGAGTCCTGAATATCCAGAAGGCCGAGATATCATTGTTATTGGCAATGACATCACATACCGAATTGGGTCGTTTGGGCCCCAAGAGGATTTGCTGTTTCTCAGAGCTTCCGAGCTTGCCAGGGCAGAGGGGATCCCACGCATCTTTGTAGCAGCCAACAGTGGAGCAAGAATTGGACTGGCAGAGGAAATTCGTCATATGTTTCATGTGGCCTGGGTAGATCCTGATGATCCTTACAAGGTACAGACTAAGAAAAATTTATACTTCAAGATACTACATGGTGTGTGTGTGTGTGTGTGTGTGTGTTTGCTTGTGTATGTGTGTGTGTGTGTGTGTGTTGTATGTGTGTAGAGAGAAAGAGGGGTGGAGGAGAGCTAGAGATTTAAATTCAAAAGTCATTATTGGGGAAGCCAGGATGGCTCAGCAGATTAAGCGCTCACTTTGAAGCCCCAGGGTCCGAGGATCGAGTCCTGGCCTGGTCCATGCAGACCCATGTGCTGAACTGGGGTGTGCTTCCTGTGCAGGAGTCCCCCAGTTCAGTTCTCGCAGCGGGGCAAGCTTCCCATGTGGAAGGCCCCCGGTTTGGCCCCCAGCTCAAAGGAGCATGCCTCCCATGTGGGAGGCCCCCCACCCAGTTCCCACCCTGCGCCCACCCACCTGTGTGGAAGGAATCATGTCAAAATCTGATGACGTACAACTATGGAGAGTGCTCTGGGCCCTCCCACTTCTCTCTGTCTCTCTGTCTCTCTCTCTGTCAAAAACAATAAAATCTTAAAAAAAAAAAAAGTCAGTATTTATGGTGAATCACAACCATGTTGGAAACACTGTCTCTCAGTACGTTCACCTGGCTTTTCCACCAGCTCTGAAATAGATTGCTCATTGTCGGGGTGAACACTAGATTAAACAACAGGCTTGCATTTATCATGAGACGTGCTAAGCCAAAAATAATGTATCTTTAAGCTATTCTACTATGGTCAGTCATCAGCAAAATCCTATATATCCTCAGCTTCTTTGATTGTTCTCCTTGTTCTTCTTGTTCTACTTGAAACCTGCCTGTCCTTTAAAGACACTGCTTCCCCTGCAGCCCTTTTAAGAAGTGGCTCATTTTTCTCTTTCCTTTGTACCAATGAGCCTGGAGGGAGGATAATGTCTTCTTTGTGCCTCATTGCTACTTCCAGGCCCATTCCTCCCCCCCCCCACCCCCATCTCTCCGAAAACTCCTATCTTCTTCTCATTCTTTTTATCTTTTAGTTGCTATCACATTGTCACTCTATCCAATACTGCTAGTCCTGTTGCAATTCATGGTGATTATTAGAGCCATATAGTTGATCCATCCCATAATCTGACCTCTTGGATCCTTGGCTTTCACTCCTCTAATGATCTTATCCTCCACCCCAGTTTAGCCTCTCATTCCCCATAATCTCAATTTCAAGCGTCCGTTCTTTGCCACCCCTCCATCTTGTCTCTCCAGCTCACTCTCTTGAGTATTCCAAGTCCAACAATCCTTTGAACCCACTAGGACCTACAACTATTTATTCTACCACCTTCTTTGTTTTTCAAACCCTGCTTATATCCTCATTTTATTCCTATCCAGCTTAAATTCCACGGTTAATCATAGGTTAATAATTATAATCACATTATGATCGCCACCTTTCCTCCACTCAACGTTTTTGCTTCTCTCTTCATTCTACTTACTTTGCCTTTATGAAAACCTTGTTTAAATCGAACTCTCTCCATCTACTGCCATACCTGAACCTACATAGCTGAACACTGGCGGAGAAAAATACACAACGCTATTGACTAGTCTTACTTTACGTTCATGCTTACCAACCTCCTAAAAGATAGTTTCACATCTTATGTCTCCTCAAACCTCCAACACCCTCTTCCCCCATCTTCACTCTTAGCTGATGACCTTGTTTCCCTATTCATTCAGAAAACAGAAGCAATTAGAAGACAGCTTCCACAAGCTACCACATATCTGCATCTCTGCCCTTATTCTCCACCATCTCTCCTTTACTTTGAGCGAACTGTCTCCTGTTCCTACCTCAGGGGCCAGTCCCTCCTCCTGTTCACTTGATCCTTTCTGTTCTTTCCAACTTAAAGGTGTAGATCAACACTTCTCCCCCTTCCTTCTTGCGTCATCATTTTTTCCCTCTCTACTAGATCTATTCCTTTAGCTTTCAAATACTCACCCCTACCCCATTTTTTCTTTCTTTTACAACACAACTTGCTATCTCCAGGTACCGTATTTTCCGGCGTATAAGACGACCCCCTAATTTTACAGTTAAAACATAGGTTTAGGCCTATATTCGCTGTATAAGACTACAGCCTCGGAAGTGTGTGTGTGGGGGGGTAGTCTTATACAGCGAATATAGGCCTAAACCTATGTTTTAACTATAAAATTAGGGGGTCGTCTTATACGCCTGGTCGTCTTATATGCCGGAAAATACGGTACTCTTCTTCCGTTCCCTCTGGAACTCACTTCAGTTAAGCTTACATCCTTACCATTCCACTGCCATTATTTATGTCACGGTCACCATTGATTCTGTATTGTTCAATCTGTTGTGAACCTCGGTCTTCAGTTTTTTGATGTCTCAGCAGCATTTGACACGTTCACTCTTTCATCTTTGAAATACTTTCTTCCCTTGTCTTCCAGGACAACCATCTCCTTTTTACCCTCCTAGCTGCCCTTTCTCAGTTTCCTTTGCTGCCTTTCACATCTCTAAATGTAAGACTGTTTCAGGGGATGATGGAAATATTCTATATTTTGATTGTGGTGAAGTTTATACATTTGTTAGAACTCATCAGACTACAGCACTTCAAACTAATGAATTGTATTGCATGTAAAGTATATACTTTAGTAGAGTTCGTTTTAAAAGTGCATGGAAACTATTGGTGATCACTAATAGATAGTACAGGGTTTCTTTTTCGGGTGATGGAAATGTCCTGGAATTAGATAGTGGTGATGGTTGCACAACATCTGAAAGTACTGGAAACTACTGAAATGTGCACTTTAAAGTGGCCAATTTTATGTTACATGAATTTTACCTTAATTTTAAAAATTATAAAAAAAAAAAAATGGAGACAGACGTGAGGGTCGCAGAGGCAGGATTAAGGAGTCCTAAACTCTCTAGTCCAAACCCCCAGGACCCGATGCCCTCTCACTGCTGCTTTGACAGGATAGCCTGTATAGAAGGTGGGGTAGCAGGAAAAAATGTGTTTCCCTGGACCATTCTCTTGGTGATCTCACCCAGGCTTAAAGCTTAAATTCCATCCATAAACTGATAAACTTCCAAATTTGTGGCCTACACCTGAACTTCAGATTTATTTATCCAGATTCATCATCTCTACCTATGTGTCTGCCTAAATGTAGCTTCTCATCTTCTTCCAAAAATTTGTTCTTCCCACAGTCATCGCTATCTCAGACTTCCATTTAAGTAAAAGACCTTGGAATTACCTTTGACTTCTCTTGTTCTCTCACTTCCAACATCCACTTCAGTAAATAATGTTTACACCTTGACCTTCAAAATATATCCAGAATCCAGCCATTTCCACTGTTACATAGCCCAAGTTACTGTCATCTCTTATCTGCATTATTGCAGTAGTTTGCTAATTGACCTTCTTGCTTCTGGCCTTACCCTACCACTACCCAAAGGCTACTCTCAACAGAAAGTGGAATGACCCAGTTAAAATATAAATCAGATCACAGCTCAGAACTTTCCTCTGATAAAAACCCTTTCGTGGCTTCCCAATTCATTCAAGTATAAGCCAAATTGTTACCTACAAGGCCTTACATAGATTGGCCTTCCGATACCTACCACTCTGCCCTCATTTCTTGCTACAGCTCACCTCATTCCCCACGTTGGATCTACCTTGAACCTGCTAGACACACTTATGCCTCAGCACTTTTGTACTTGTTCCTTCGACCTACAATGCTTTCCTCCCACATATCCTCGTAGCTCATCTCAGTTCTTCAGGACTTTGTTTAAATGACACTGTCAGTGAAGCCTTCCTGGCTACTTTCCTGCTTGCCTTCCTTCTCTATTTCACTTTTGTCCTTAAACACTTTTCCCATTAACATTCTATGTTTTATTAATGTATTTTGTATATGCGTTCTCTCTCACTAGAAGATAAGTACCATAAGGCCAGGAGTTTTTGTCTGTTTTGTTCATTCCTGCTTTTCCAGTGCCTACAACAGTGCCCTGCACATAATAGTTGTAAGCAGTCAATAAATATACTCTGACTGACACACATAACACTCAGGGCTGTAGGGTGTTGTCATCATAAGTCATGCAAAGTCAATGTCAGATTCATGTCTATCCATGTTATGCTCACTGTGCCTGCCTAAATGTAACCTCTAATTCATTGAGTTAAATGGTGGGTATAATTTCTCATAGTATTTAAAATGTTTTCCTCTGTTTACTTTTTTTCCTTTGGCTGAATAACTAATTCACTTAAGTTATGCACACTTATGTACTCTATGTGAGTGTATTTGTATACATACAAATAAATTATGAAATGTTAGTATAATTTTTAAAATGTGAATAGGAATTAGGAGTTGTTTATTTAAAAAATCAAGAGACATGAGTTCAGTGTTTAGTGATTATTAGCACTGCATAGACTTCTGATTCTAATATTGAATATCCTAGTTTTATGATCTCAATTATCTCTTACCCATTTATATTTGATGATACTATGGATTTGAGAAAGTGAAAACAGTATTTCAAACAGTTCTTTAATTTTGTGTTGATATCTTTAATAGAGGTATCACTAAAGATCAGAAAATTATCCTTTAACCCTGATGAACATGAGGTGAATGGTATATACTTGGCATTGAGCCACAGAAATCTTGTTTCCAAGGACAGTCAGTGCCTGGAGAAATAGGCACTTCCATCTTTCAAAGGAGAACTGTCCATGCTAGTATTCTATTAGACAGTAACTCTAAGAAGTGATGTAGCAATTTAAAGCTGGCTTTGGAGTGAGCTACATTATGCATACGGTACTTTGCTGGGTCTTCTGATTATGTGATAGTGGCAAATAATGACTTAAAAACTATTTGTGCTTCACAGGGATACAAATATTTATATCTGACCCCTCAAGATTATAAGAGAGTCAGTGCTCTCAACTCTGTTCATTGTGAACATGTGGAGGATGAAGGAGAATCCAGGTAAGTATATATATGTGTCAAAATAATTTGGCCATAGATTAAAGAACATTATTATTTTTTTCTCACTGTCCTGCTGATCATGACCGTGAAGAGCAATGAAGATTGCTTGTTAAATAATCTGCCGTTCTTAGGTGTGTATCTTTACCACTTATTAGCTGAAAGATATTAATTATATGTATATAATATTTATTCATTTTAGAGCAGTTGGAACATGGTAACAATTATGAATAAAATATAAAAATCAGCTAAAATTCTACCAAGAGACACAGTTATGAATGTATATTATACATTGGGTTATGGTAGAAAAACTTATAATTTGTTAATTTCACTCAAAACTATTTTGGGAAAAATTTTGTAAATTTTTAAGGTATTTTTTGAGAATATGTTTTATGGCTTCATAGTATTTCATTATAATGAACATATCACATTTGAACATTCAGACTCTTCCAAAATTTTACCGTTATATCCCTGGACTAAACATTCTTTCTATAAACTTTTAGGAATATTTCTATTCCCTTTGTGTTAATGTCTAAAAGTGGAATTACTGGTTAAAAAAATGTTTATTTTTAAGTTTTTTTAATAATTTCAAATTGCCCTCCCAAGATCTGCATTCCCACCAGCAGTTTATAATACTACTTGTTTCCCCTCTTTAATTTTTCTTCACCCTTGCCAGCGTTGATCATTGTCAATTAATAAAATAGGATAAAAACAACAGTTATTTTAGCTGGTGTTTTGATAACCAGTGAAGTTGAACACTTTTATAATCTGTGTGCAAATATTTTCCAGAATGTTAATCAATTGCTCCAATACCATTTATTGAACAATTCATACTTTCCTTACTTTTATAAAATCTTAACTCAGTTACTAGGCTTTGTATTGTGTTTTTTGCTCTGTCTGTTCTTAAGCTAATGACACCCTGTTTTAACTATTCTTGTGGGACAGATTTCATCACATTCTTAATTTTCCCCCAAGTTTTATTAGCTATTTTTATCTCTTATCTATAGGCTCAGTTTTTAATTCTCAAAAATTTTCCATAATGATTTTGATTCAAATTGAATTAGGCCTATAAATTAATTTAGGAAAATATGACATCTTTATAACATTAACTTTTCCTAAGAAGAAACATGGTATGTTTTTCCATTTATCCAAGTGTTTTTTTTAAAGCTGTGTCACTTTCTTCATATAGGCTACACCAGAAGTTCCCATCGTTTTGGGTTCACAGCATCCTTTTACTGCCTCAGTGTTTTTTCCTATCACCTTTAAGCAAAAGGATATACCTAATATTTCTGTTTATTAAACAGTTAGGCCCAAACAACTTCATAAGTATTTATGCCCTAAAAAATTTAATAATCATTTGAAAATATAATTCACATAATTCAAAATTTTTTGTATTTCATTTTTCAGTGATTAGTTTCTTACTAATAGGATATTTGCACATGCATGGCATCTCAAACCTTGGAAACAGCTTGGACATAGCCACCTTTATATCTTGTTCTGAACTGATTTTTGTGTAGACTTTTTTTTTTTTTAAGAAACTGTGAAAACTCAACTTTGCAAAGATAGAACATTTTCAAAACAAATGTAGCACTATCTGATGTTAAGCCGTGAACTTTGTAGAGCAAGTAGTTCATATGGGATCTGACAGGTATCACATACCATAGTGTTTCTTTCAAAAATTTCAAGTATCCTTCAGTTCACTATGGCACCCAGGATGCCTTGGAGCACATGTTGGTTTGATGGGATTTTACCAGTTTTTAAGTGTTTATTCCTAAATAGTTTGGATTTTTCTTGCTATTCTGAATGGGATTCTCCCCAGCCCCCATTATGTTTTTTCTCTTTATTACTGGTATCTCAGAAAGCTATTGATTTTGTATATTGTTTTTGTTAAATTGTTTTTCTTTTCTGGGCTTTAGTTTCCTCATCTGTAAGGTGAAGATCGAGTAAACTAATACAAAATGCTTTTGTAAGCACAGCACTGAACACATAGTAAGCAGTCAAACATCTTGGCTGTTATTGTTATTACCTGTAATAGTGGAGATCATACTACGTATTGCTAGGCAATGTTGTGAGGATCAAATATGATATGTATGAATGTGTTTTGTTAATTGTATTTCACTATACAAAGGTTTTCATTATACATAACATTAAAATTTGGTACTATAAAGAATGATAGCCTTAATTATAGAAGACTGAAATCTTCCAGCAGCAAATAGGAAACTTTTACTCTTGTTCATGTAATACAATGGGAGAAGATGCTGCTTAACAGATCATGAGCACCTGGGAAGCAATATGCAGTCCTTAGGAGGGAACGCTGACTGGGCCCATGTGTATTTGTGACTATATGGCATGTGGGCCTTATTAGAAAAAACACATAAATCTCCCCCTTCCCCCCCCAACCAAATTAGTGTGGCTCATTAACCTCTTAAGGAAAATTAGCTTCACCTGTAATATAACTCTAGAAATCTAGAGTCTAGATACAGAACAAAAGGACAAATTTGGGAATTATTGGGAAAGGCTAAAGATAGAAAGGCAAAGGAAACTGGGAAGCAGAAATATAAAGCCACAGACCAACAGCAAGGGCTAACAAAAGGAACTGATGGAGGATTCAAAGAAGGGAGCAGAGAAATATGGAGACAAAAAATTGTTTAAGAGCCACCGTGGGATACTTATTTATTATTTCAATTTATAAAACTGTGCTTAGTGCCAAGCCTTCTGGGTACACATGGAACAATAACTAATATATGCCCATCTCTGTTTTCAACTTTGTGTTTTTTCTTTTATTAGTTGCATTCCCCATCTCCCATTTCCCATTATCAGCTATCACTCCTGATCCCTTGCCAAGAAGACAGATGAGTGGCTCCCCCTGGGTCCGCAGGATGCTTTCTGGACAACCAGCATTTCACTTCTACGTACATTCCACCAGCCCCTCCAGAGGCCCATAGCCAGGAGCTCTTGTGTATACACTTGATATTTACGAAGGAATGGGGACAGAACTGTTTTGACCTTCCCCTTCATCCCTATCTTAGAAACAGAGAGGATTTTTGACTTTAGAAATTGGGCTGAGCATTCTCACTACACCTCTAGATTTTTTATTTCTATATAACATTTATTCAAAGATGCTGACTTAGTGGGTATTGCTTATTACAGAGAGATATGCATTGACCTTGCCTTTAAGACACCTGTTCAAGAAAGTAAACAAGAGCATCTAAAATCCAAGTGCCATCTGCATGTCAAGCCTTCTCCTTGTTGCTTTCATTTAGCTCTCATGCCAACCCTTAGAGGTAGCTACTATTATCCCCCATTTTACAGACGTTACTATTATCCCCAGAATCGTACTGCTATATGTATAAGAGCAGGGATTTAACCCTGTCTATTTAATTCGAGAATTTTCCCTTCTGTTATACCATATTGCCTCCAGACAAGACAGGCCCCAAGCTAAGAAGGAAAGATATCTGAATGAAAGGTGTAAGAAGAGTCTAGAGCCTGGTGTTACAGTATAAGCTTCCATTATGCTCGTAGTGGCCTTTTAATGTGATTATTCTTCAAAGGGGTTGTTCTTTCTGTGTTTAAACTTTATAATTTGTCATGGCTGTATCTAATAGGTACAAGATAACTGATATTATTGGGAAGGAAGAGGGACTTGGAGCAGAGAACCTTCGAGGTTCTGGGATGATTGCTGGAGAATCCTCATTGGCCTATGATGAAATCATCACCATTAGCCTGGTAAATCTTGCCTGCATATGAAATTTTTAAAGAGCTAGGATTTTTTTTTTTGTCCCCATTCCTACTGTTCAGTCCCAAATGGGAACATTTCTTAAAAATTGTATATCTACAATTTGATTTTAATTGTACATGATAATAAAAAGATAGGATGGTGTAAATAATTGAATTTCCCAGATAAACCTAGAACCTCTTTTTAACCTTTAGTTTAACTTCTTATTTCTCTAAATATTCTACCAGAATTTTAACAATTTTAGTTTATCTTACTACTTCTTTGTTCATACCTCTAGTATAGATGCCAAGTGTCTACGAAACGGACAGAAGTGTAAGAGAAGTAAAGGGCTTATAAACCTTTAAGTATCTAGTACTTGAATCATTGAATAAATTTTGTGCTGTCTTTTCTTTGACCAGGAAATTGCTTTTTTATATTGTTATTGATCAGACTTCATAAAAGCATTGATTTTTTTTTCTGTTATTGTGGGTTTTACATATCTGTGCCTAATTCTTATAGCTTGGGAGAGAACATAAATATGTGACATGTAGAATTTATTTTTTTTAAGGTTACATGCCGGGCCATTGGAATTGGGGCTTACCTTGTCCGGCTGGGACAGAGAGCCATCCAGGTTGAAAATTCTCACTTAATTCTGACAGGAGCTGGGGCCCTCAACAAAGTAAGTTTCTAGGGTTTGGGGGAAGTATGTGAAGCTTTTTGAAGGTTATTGCAAATTCTTAATTCAAAATCCTGATTGAGAGGAAGCCATTTGTTCAATCCATGCCTCCCTCAGTCTGCCTTTTCACCTTTTCATCTTTCCTGCCCATTGCCTTCCTTGCGCATTCATTCATTCATTCATTTCATTCAACAAATATTTTGAGTATCTGCAGTATGTTGGGCACTGTTGCAAGCCCTATGGATATGTTAATGAACAAAACATATAAAACTTCTGTTCCAAAGAGTTTCTACTCTAGGGTCTTTCCAGAAAGACAGAGAATTAATTGAATACTTCTATTCTGCCTTCCCTCCTTTTTTTTCATCTATGAGTAAGGGATGTGAGAAGAACTATTCCCAGACATAAGCTATCTCTGAAACATTCTGTGAACATGTTGAGGGTATCAAGTTTTAATGTTTTGAGAAATTTGTTAAAGCACCTCTAAAAAAAGGCACTTATTATGGCCCTTTGAACACAGAGGAAGTACTTGGTAAATACTGAATGGGAGGATGGGTGGATGGAGAGATGGATAGATTACTGGGAAAGAGTATGATTTAGAGGCTTATCTTCCCTTCAAAACAAATGCTAATGTCTTTTCAATCCAAGCTCTGGGGCTTTTCCAGAGGAAATAAAGGAATGCTGAGGTCACTTCTAGTAAAAGTAAAAACTGTCTAAGAATACCTGACTATACAACGGACAGTATAATTCTGACTTCTTTGGAAACATAGGAAAATTATTTTCTCTCCAGAGCCAGGAATATATAATAGTCTGGGCAGTTGGCTGACCTTGTACAAATCGTATAACCTCTCAGCTCCTCAGCTTTCTTTTTAACCTGTCAAAGGGGGAAAATTTGCACCTTTAAATGATACTGTAGAGATTAAATGAGAAAACATAAGTAAAAGCACCTAATACTTGGCACAAAGTGCTGGCCCTCATAACAATTTCAGTTTTCTTTTCCTCTCTTAACGTGGTTTGGTGATTGGACTTGCGAAGTTGTATGCATGCTAAATGGTATTGGATATTGTGTTTACTAGACTTGCGCAAACTTTTTATCAAGCCTTAACCTTTAAGTGGAAGATAAGAATTAAGTGTCTTATCCTATCATTCCCATTTAGAAAAAATTGGTACTTCCATTGGTCTAGTTAGCTTTTGGGGATGTCAGAAATGAGGAGAATTGTTTGGTGTGATCAGCTTGCTGTCTATTCATGTATCCTTCTTTGATCTTGTCTTTCTCTTCAATAAAAAGGCAGAGCAGGGCTAGCAATGGTGAACTTGGATGTCCTGCTCCTTTTTTGGAGAATAACCTAGAAATAAAGATTGTGAATTGCCATTATGGATGGAGATTATTGAAGTAGGAGAAACTGCTAAGTGTCTTAAATTATTTTTTTAAGATTTATTTTACTGTTTTTGACAGAGATAGAGAAGGGGAAGGGCCCAGAGTAGCCTCCACTGCTGTACCATCATCAGTTCTCAACATAGTTTCATTCCACACAGGTGGGCGGGGAGGGTGGGGTGCTGCGCAGGACAGGGCAGAAACCTGACCAGGGATGCCTCCTGCATGGGAGGCCTGCCCCCGCAAACTGGGGGCCAAACCAGGGACCAAACCAGGGACCTCCCACATGGGAAGCTCGCCCTGGAGAGAACCGAACTAGGGGTCACACCACATCCCAGTTCAACATATGGGTCTGCAGAGGCTGGGGCCTGAATTCTATCCTCGGGCCTGTGAAGCGAGCTCTTAACCCGCTGAACCATCCCAGCATCCCTGTAAATTTTTTTTAAGTTACTCCTTTGGATACCTTCTCAGTTTAGGATAACATATTGATGAATGTTGAAGAGAATTGTAGGTATCATCTGTAAGGATAGACTCTTTAACGTTTGGACCAGTGTATTTTCATAATGTTCCCATACCTGAAAAAAGAGCTAATTACTGAAATGTACGGTATCTTGTTACATTGAGTTTCTTATTTTCTCCTTGATACTATGCTATACACAAATAATATTTCCAAAAGCAAAGGTTTTGTTGTTGGGGTATTGTTGCTGGTTTTTGGTTTTAGCCTAAAAACTTGCTAGTTGAGTTTTATTTGTGCCATTATGAAAGTTTTAGGGTTGTTTTGTTTGGTTTCTTAAAATCTGGTGGAATTGTTTGGATCAAATTCATTATATTCACCATCTTCCTAGACTACAGGGCTGCTTGTTAAAAGGGGAAGTCTAGTTGCTGGGGAAAAGACAAGAAAAGCTGTAACTTACTAAACAGTTCTTATTTCCAGAAGGACATGATCATTTGTAGCTGAAGGGAGTGATCAGTTATGGGGGTTACCTAATCCTGCTCCTCCTGCTTCACTGTCTTCATGTCAGTGCCTTTTAAGTAGAGTCATGTTGCCAGAAGATCTGACCTCATGCAAATTAATTAAGAATGTCCTGTCTGCCCCTTTGTCTATCAGGTATAAAAAAGGAAACTATGGGAGCTACATGCTCAGATTGCTTCCACTGATCCTGTGTGCAGGTTCTCTATTCGTGTGTTCTGGTATCTTTCTGCATCTTGTTTGCCTTTCTTTCTGTATGGAACTTGCATGAGGGGTGTCTGCCGGTGACTTGAGTGCACATTTCTTTGTGTGTAAGTGTTGTTCTCTCTGTCTCTTTGTGTCTGCATCTTGCTTCTAGATTCCTGTCTTACTCTGTGTGCTTCCCTGAGTATCCATGTGTAAGAAAGTCTTTGTATGTCTAAAACACGGCAGAGCCTCCTAAAGCCTTGACCATTTTGCTCATAGTATGTGTATACCTGTGTAAAGTGGAAATGTAGGCAGTATATGTAAGCTTTTAGACTGAAAACATTTGACCCCCACTTTTTTGAATCTTCATCCTTTATGTTAAACATTGGGGTGAAGAATAAGAAGGGAGGGGTGTGCAGAGGTTGTAGGGGAAAAAAATCTGTGTGTGCAAGTGCCGATCCCATTGACCCCTTTGAAAATTGAAATAATGATAATGTGCGTCTCCTGACTGCATCAAAGTATCAGCACATCAAAAGCCAGGAGGCATGAAATGCAAATGATAAAGTGAAAGCAGATGGATTGTGCATGATCGCCTGATGCCCAATGAATTTTAAAAGGTGCTGGTTTGCTAGGGGGGTGGGATGGGGTGGGGGTGGGGGGACTGAAATAAACATGTTATCCCTGCAATTTTTTTTTGTTCTTGACGCTCACTCCTGACAATATTTTTTCACACTTGAATGAACACCCACTCCATCTCTCTCTCTCTTTTACCCACTGTTTCTTTCTGCCCATCCTCACCAACCCTCCCCCCCACCCCCTACCTCTTACATGTCTCAGGTCATGTCACTGCAGCTCCGGTGGAAATAATAAGATATGAACCACGAGGTTGTTATTTGCATAGAAATAGCATGGAGCCCCAGGCAGCAAGGGAGAAGGACACAGGGATCATTTGTCTAAAATTTTAATGAAAACTTTTGCTGAGGCAGAGATTTTTTTTAAACTTTCTCTTTGCCTTTTTCTCATACCCTCCAGACCTACCCCCCAAACCCTATCTCTGATTTGACTGAATATGGTTTGATTTGAAGAGAAAGGGTTGACACTCTCTTTGTATGATATAACATGTCATACTCCTGTAATGCAGCAGCATGTAAATTGTGTTTTTTTAACAGAGAGGAAGCTGGGAGACACACATGCCCAACTGAATACACTGCATGTATGTGTCAAGCTTTTATGGCTACACTCCCTCTCAGTGCACACATGACGTTGGCCATCATTAGTCGACCTGGTTTTATTTAGTTTTCTTTAGACTGTCCCACCTTTTGCTGCCAAAGATTCTTCCTTCTTTTTTTTAATTGTTAAATTTATTAGGGTGACATTGGTTAGTAAAAATTACACAGATTCTGGGTGTACAATTCTATATTACTATATCTGTGTGTTACAATATGTGTGCACCACCCAGAAGACTTCCTTTTTAATAGATTTCTTTTTGTACCCAACAGTGGTAACCTGCATATAAAATATATACATATATATGTATACCGGTATATATATATATGTGTGTGTATATATATATATATGTGTATATATTTATATATGTATATATTCTGGAGGTTTTGTTTTTTACTT
This sequence comes from Craseonycteris thonglongyai, assembly GCA_004027555.1. NCBI lineage: Eukaryota > Metazoa > Chordata > Mammalia > Chiroptera > Craseonycteridae > Craseonycteris > Craseonycteris thonglongyai. The sequence goes on from PVKE010013010.1 coordinate 29,498, forward strand.
CTAGTAGTTTTATTGTACAGTTACACGTTTTATTCATGGACACCATGCTTTGCCACTGTGTCTTTTGTGTTCCAAGGCAAGAAAGTGCTTCTGTATTTTTAATCCCTTTCCCTCTGTGCTATCAGTGTATGTATACTTTTCTTGTCTGTCTAGCTCTTCGTTGTCTGCAATTGTTTGTAAAATTTCAAAATATTACCAAGTTGAGGAGAGATACAGTATCGTGAGTGTTCCTGAGTGTTACAGAAGCAGCTATGGCATTTGCACTAAAGGCAGTGAGTGGGCTGGTGATTAGAGGCAATCTGGATGACTTTATTGGAAACTTAAAAATCAATTACATCTAGCTGGCTCCTGTGCTACCTTCTGAGTGGGCTAGTGATTAGGGCTATTTTACCGATGGTGGGGCTAAAACAGTTAGAGGTAAAGTGATTCAGTCCCATTGACAGAGGCTAGGTCAGCATCAGAACTGAAGTTCCACACCACAGGTTTTATTTAAGATGGGCTCAGTCCCCTGTGTTTCATGTCCACAAGGCCTGAGAAGAGAAGGTAGTCTAGTCATTTTCCTTTTTGTCCAAATGTCATGAGTGATGATATAAATAAGAGAAGCTTTATGACCTTTTATTTCTTGTCACTCAGAGTAGATCATCGGTTTCTAGCTCTCTAAACTGTAGGTTGTGAGTGGCAGATTCCTCAGAGTGCCTCACTGAACGTAAGGGCAGACCTGAGGGAGGTGACAAACTCCCCTGCTTGCAGGGCATTATGCTGGCCTAGCAAAGGCAGTTAACCTGTGTGCTTGGGGAACTGGTAAGATAGACCCTTAAGGGGCTAAGACAGTTTGTAGAATCATGAACTCCTAAGTCATAGTGCCACTGGACATTTGCAATAATTTTTTTATTTGTCTCCCTTCCCCTGCAATCCCTCTCAGTTTCTGTTTAATGTGTTTAATATCATGTCAGGTCGTAGATTGGCTGGAAGTACCTAGTATTATAAGGAGCACTGACATAGACCAGAGCCTGCTGGTTCTCAGTCCATTGCCCCAGATGTGGTGAGAACTCTGTCTGTACACTGAAAAGTCAGAATTTGCAGTTTATGGCTTGTCCTCTGGACAGTAACTGTCTATTGAGGTAAAGCACGGGCCAGTAGCTATGATAGATGGGTTATACATTGATTCAGGAGGTGTGATTTGTGACTTTCTTATGATAAGCATTTTAATGCTTCTGCTTTAGGGGAAAAAATCCCATAACTTCATCCCCTTTAGCAAGATCAGGCCTCTATTTCTACTGCATCTGCCAGGAAAAAAGAAATTATATAATGGGTATGGCTAGGGCTGTATGTTAGACCAGTAGGGGGCTAATTCTGCTTTAACTTGCTTTTAAGACTTGGCATGAGTCCCCCTCTTGATCTCAGCTTCCAAATACATGTTTTTATGTGTCTGTACAATATGATGCGGGAAGTTGCTGCTGACTCTATTGGGCACAGTAGCAGACTTCCTCCCATGAGTTTATAGCACCCGGGGCCCGCCCTGTCCATTCTGCAGATTCCACCATGACTCTCTGACCATACAGTGTGAGAGCCTCATGGAGGCTCAAGAAGGGAAGGGGAGAGTATTCTGCTCTCACTATGAGGCAGCATTGTAACTTTCAAATAACTGAATGAGGTGGAATAGTTAAGAGCATGGATCCTAGAACCGAAATGCCAGGTTTCATTTTTGGCTCTACCACCTACTGGTTTTGTGACCTTGGGCAATTTACTTAACCCTTCCAGGTCACAGTTCTATTAACTGTAAAATGGGTATAATAATAGTACCTATCTTACTAGATTCTTATGAGGATTAAATGAGTTAATATAGGCTCATAGTTGTAGTCTCCCTTAGATACATGTAGGATTTATTTATCTATTTATTTACTTACTTACTTATTTATTTTTTATTGTTTTTGACAGAGACAGAGAGAAGGGGGAGGGCCCAGAGCAGTCTCCGTAGTTGTACATCATCAGTTTTCGACATGGTTTCATTCCACACAGGTGGGCGGAGGGCCATGAAGGGCAGGAACTGGGCAGGGGCCCTTGCCCATGGGAGGCACGCCCCCTCGAGCCGGAGACCAAACCAAGAACCTCCCACATGGGAAGCTCGCCCAAGCGAGAACTGAACTGGGGGCCTCCCACATGAGAAGCACACCCCAGTTCAGCACATGAGTCTGCACGGGTCAGGGCTGGGACTCAATCCTTGGTTCCTGGGGCTGCAAAGCGAGCATTTAACCCGCTGAGCCATCCTGGCTTCCCCAAGATACATTTAGGATCCTTTCTCATTGCAATTCATTACCCAGGCTCTGGAAAGGAAATACAAACACAGTGTTCTCTATACTTCCTGATCCTTTGGAGGCAAAAATTTCTTTAAGAGAATGTTAGACGTCAGTCCTCACTGTGGCAGTACATTCACATATTGACTTTCCCAGTAGATGTTATCTGAAGACAATCACTGCACTTTGGGAAGCCATTAATGTGAGAAGCACCATGTTTGGTCCTGATAGGGTAGTATATGTGTCAGTCATCTGTCTACAAGAGTCCCCAAGGACTTGTTGGTACAATAGTCCATAATCACTCTAAGGATCAGTTCAGCAATTTGCATTTTTAAAAGTCCCTAACTACCTATTTTCACAGTAGGCAGCCCCTGTACTCCTGAAGCTCCAGATGGGATCGCCCTCCTTTCTAAAGAGGGCAATTGCGCTTCCTTTCGGAGTAAGCCTCATAGCATTATGAATATGCATTCTTAGAAAGGATTGCAATGGGCACATCTCCTTAGTTTTTAAGCCCTTCTCCTGCCCGCCTGCCCCCCTCCCGACACCCCACACCCAATGCATACACACAATATGGACAAACCCAGCCCCGTCTGGGGGGTTGTTTGGTTTGGTTTTCATTTGATATTCCTCGAGTTTGGTAGAAAACTATACCAGGTATGTGTGACTCCATTAATGGCTTGTGGTAATCTGCCAGCAGCCTGATCCCAACCTCTCTGGTTTGAAGAAATTGCAGGGTGCAATTGCCATTCAGAGCTCCATTACAGAAGTCACTTCTGACTCTTAAGAGAGTCCCATGTGGGTAAGGCAGCTCAGAGACTAATGACTGGGGAGAACCTATGATACATATCAGTCCAGAGCTTCTAGATGAAGTGAAAGCTCTGAGGCCCTGCCTAGGGCATTGAACATACACTCAGGAATTATCATGGTTGACAACCTATTATAAATGTGCTCAAACTTTTTGAAATCATACAACCTTTAGATTAAAAAAAAAAAAAGAAGCTTTTGCTTATTCCTCTCCCTGCTATTCACTAGGTAAAGCAACTTTGGGCTTTAATCTATTAGGGCCTCAGTTTACTCTGTAAAATCCATTTCTGACCTTAAGGTTGAAGACCACAGCATCTCTTAATTTTTAATTTTCTTTCATTTCTAGTATTTTATTGTGCTATGAAGATGGATATTGATTTGTAGCCAAGGAATCATATAAGGTGGGGGCAGGGAGAGACTATATTGGGTGGGAGGTGAGGGGATGCACATAAAAATTTACTACATATTAGGGTATTATACGAGGGTTGTCCAGGAAAAAATCCAGCCATTGTCAATATAATGAGAATGGTTACATGGCTGGAGACTTTCTGGATAGCCCTCGTATATTAGTGAAATTACATATTAGTAAGTATTACATATTTATGAGAATAGGAGTGGGAATCGTAAAGCATGATGATTTCAAATTTGCTTATTTTGTTTCATATTCATATTACACAGAAGTAGATGCCATGTGCTGGTGCTGGTGGTGGTGGTAGTTGTGTTCATGATGACAAGTGATCAAAATTATAATTGTTGGGAATGGAAGGATCCTCTAATAGTTTAGGCCCCCCCACCCCCACCCCATCATTGTTTGAATTTTCTCTGTGATGCAATTGCCATCTTTTCACTCAGTTATGCCTAAAATTTAGCTGATGGGGAACTCAGTACTTTTTAAGCCAATCCTTTAATCTATATAAAGTTCTTCCTTATTTTTGGCTAAAGTCTGTTTCTATATACACACAGACTCTTAAAAAGTGGTACTCAAAATTAACAAAGCAGCTACCTGTTTTATGGTCTAACCTATGTAGAATTGAATGGAAACAAAATTTTTCTCATGTACTTTTGATTTCAGAATTTGGCCTTGTCTTAATAACAAATGTAGTGAAGATGAAAATGCTGTTCAAAGACAAAGAAGAAATTGGATTCTTAAATAATACTTGCCAGATACAAATGTGAAATAAGTAGCAATTAGGAGAGAAGCAGTTAAAGCTTAATACCACTTGGAAGTACTCTGTGGAACCTTAGAGGTCTGCTGCACAGTCTCATACAAGGCTTTAGAGCCTGCTTATTTCCTGCTTTCCCATCACCTGCCTAATTGAAAGTCAGGACCCCAATACACAGTTGGACGATAGATCTTTTTGGGTGCTATGTATTTAGATACTAGTTAAACTCATTGGGTCCAAGGTGTAGTGGTACTTATTTCGTGAACCAGTAAAGGTGATGTAGACTGAGGTGCTCTGAACTCTAAGGGCACACACACCATAGCTAAAATGCTAGAGTGTACTACCCTGTCACCTCAGTGAGCAGTCTCTGACTCATTTCATATGTGCGGACCTCCAGAATATCATTACCCTATCTTTACAGTGTCCATTTCAGCCTCCAGGATTATGTTGCTTCCTGAGCTTTGGAATGAAGAAAAGCCTGTACCTCACAGATTCTGTGGCGTGTAGGTTCTCAGTACTTTCTGCCTCTAATTGTCTCTGAATTTGCCCTCTTAGAACTGTGAGCATGGTTCCTTAGACAGAATGGTTCAACTTCTTCACTTTTCAGTCAGTCATATGTTACACCTTCTTGTGCTATATTTCCTTCATCTTTCTCTCTTTCCACAAATGTTCATAGTTCTGTCTTTGCAAATTAGTGTTCATTTGAGGTTTTGCTATTCTGTCGACTACACCAGTCTTTTCCCCTTAACCTTTCTTTTTGTCAACTTCAACCTGAAACCCAAGTAAATTTGTTTCTTACCCCTGCCCCCAAGTTGAAAAAAATTCCATACTCCTCCAACAGTGTCTGTTCTTGGATTTGCAGTCAGCAGCCATCTCCAATAACCATCAGGCTGTCAGCTTTGCAGCTCCCCACTACCTCCCACCTCCCCCATCAGTCACCGGAGGAAAAAGAGAGCCAGAGCAAGAACTTGAAATATATCATGCAATAGTGTATCATGAATTTGTTGTGAATCACAGCAGTGAAGCAGGTTTATTTATTTCTGAGACCTTAAATCAATACAAAGTAGGTCTCTTAGTTCTGATGCTGGGATGGAGTGTGAAAAAATGAGCCCATTGTACTCTTAAAACTTTGGGGAAAGGAGATGACAGCTATATAATTCCATTTACCAGGCACTAGGGGCTTTAATGTGAAGGTGACAGGGAGCTCTTTGTGCATTTAGAGCACCATATCTTCTAAATAAAAGATCTGTAGACTTGATAGTGGAGCATAGCTCCAAGTTTAATAATCTCCAAGCATTAGACCGAGCCAATATGTTCCCAAGTTAGAGAGGTCCCCCCCAAACACTCATAAATTAAAAGTGCAAGGACTGCATATGTTGGTAGATTAGAAATGCAAGAACTCCAGTCTTTTCTAGGAGGAAGACAGACCTGGGCCCTGGCTGTGCACAGACTGCTGTGTGAATATGATAAAGACTCAGGAAACGAGACTGTTTAGAAACCTGCTCCCTGCTGTTCATCATTCTAGGGAATGTCCCCTGTGCATGGATCCAAATCTAGTTATGTTCCCTCTCATTCAGAGTAGCTGTCTTCACACAGTCTAATCAGCTAATGTACATAGTCAAGAGTGTTGAATTATGAAAGGAGAAGCTTTAAAGGCTGTTTAGAATGAGTTGCAGATTACCATGCTGAGGCTTCAAATATTTTTGGTTGATTCTTGACTGATTCCTAATTTTAATAATGCTTTAGTGTCTGGAATTTAAGCTCTTTAAAATAGTATGCACATAAGAGAAATTGAAAAATCACTGTTATTAAGGAAAAGAACCCACCAAAATTTAACCGATAGCATAAGATGCAAATATGAGAATTCAAGAGCATTAGAACATATAATCAAGTTTTGAGTTTCTGTGTTTTCTGATCTTTTGATAAAATATACCTTTTCTTAAAAGATAAATCAGGTCTGTGCAGGTCAGTAGAGCAACCCTAACACAGTTGTCCCTTGAAATGTGGGTGAAATGTGGGGGTTAAGGATGCCAACTCCATGTACAGTCAGAAATCTACTTATAACCTTAGACTCTCCCAAAATTTCAGTCATTACTTATTAACTATGGGGGATAATTTCCAGTATCCCAAGTGGATACCAAAATTTATGGATACTCAAGTCCTTTATATCACTTGGTAGCTCCTACCAGATGGACCTGGGCCAGACACAAGCAGCAGCTGACCTTGGCCTATACTGGAGCCCATCCCAAGAGGCCTCAGAACCAACGCACCTGGTAGCCAGTTTCAGGCCATAAAAGAGCACCACCCAATTAGCACCACAGACAACACACCTAAAGAGTGGACTTGGAAGGCACCAGAGCCCACTCCATAGTATCAGCCAGCACAACAGCTTGTACCACCATAGTCACAGCCAGTCCTCACAGCCAATCAGCCTAAAGGTCAGCTCCACCCACTGATGTGCAAATAGTAATCAAGGTGCAACTATACCAGGAGTGTACACATAATCCATATAAGGGATTGCCCAAATCCCTGGAGTACCCAAATCAGGTGACCAAGGAGAATGCACTACAGGGCTCCACAGGTCACCTACAACACAAGGCCACTCTGCCAAGACTAAGAGACATAGAGTATCTACCTAATATATAGAACCAAACACAAGGAGGCAGTGAAAATGAGGAGTCAAAGAAATATGACCCAAATAAAAGAACAGGGAAAAATTCCAGAGAAAGAACTTAAACAGTACCATAGTTATAAAGTTGCTCAATGAACTTAGGAGAAGAATAGATGATCTCAATGAGAACTTCAACAGAAATACAGGAAACATAAAGGGGTTAAAAAGCATAAAAAAGAAACAGTCAGAAATGAAGAATATAGTAACTGAAATAAAGAATACATTAGATGGAATCAACAGTAGATTTGATGAAGCAGAAGATTGAATCAGCAATTTGGAAGACAAGGTAAAGGGTGTCCCAAAATTCACGCAAGATTTGCAATTTTCGCACAAAATTACTTCTTGCATGAATTTTGAGACTTTACTACAAAACACCCAAACAGAACAACAAAAAGAAAAAAGAATCTAAAAAAAAATAAGGATAGTTGAAGGGACCTCTGGGACAACATCAAGGGTAACAACATTCATATCATAGAGGTACCACCAGGAGTAGAGAGAGCACAGGGGATAAAAAACTTCTTTGAAAAAATAATGACTGAAAACTTCCCAAACCTCGCAATAGAACTAGGCAAGTCTAGGAACAAATAAGTCAGAGGAAATCAAGAAAACCTTGAGACAAATGAAAATGGAAACACAAAATCTATGGGATACAGCAGGAACAGTTCCAAGAGGGGAGTTCATGGAGATAAGGACACTATCTTTTTTTTTTTTTTTAATATTATTATATTTTATTGTAAAATTTAATGGGGTGACATTGGTTGGTAACAATTAGACAGTTTCCCAATGTACAACTCCACATCACATCACCCATGCATCGCATTATGTGCCCAGCTCCCAGAATCAGGTCCCCCTC
>PVKE010013011.1:0-37304 GCA_004027555.1 Craseonycteris thonglongyai
CAGGGGGAGGTGGGAGTGGACACCAGATATATGGTGATGGAAGGGGAACTGATTCTAGGTGGCGGGCACATAATGCGATGCATGGGTGATGTGATGTGGACTTGTACATCCGGAAACTATCAAATTGTTACCAATCAATGTCACCCCAATAAATTTAACAATAAAAAAATAATAATAAAAAACAAACAGACTGCAATATTTATTCATGACAAATATTCTTACCAAACTAGGCACAGAAAGAAACTACTTGAACCTGATAAAGGGCATATATAAAATACTTATACTAACATCACACTTAATGCTGAAAGGTTCAATATTTTCCTATTTCAATTGGGAATAAGGCAAAGATGTCCATCTGCTACACCAAATATTAATGAGGATGTGGAGTAACCAGAATTCTAATACACTGCTGGTGTGAGTATAAAAGTACTTTAGAAATCAATGTGGCAAGTATCTCAAAGCTAAACATACTCTATGACCTAGCAAATCCACTTCTAGGAATTTATCCAAAATAAAATCTTATGTACACAGAAAGACTTACATAAGAAATTATTTACAATATCCCAAAACTAGAAACAATCAAAATGTCTACTAAATGGTGAATAGTGATATATCCAACAATAATATTCAGTAATAAAAAGGAATGAACTACTCATACAGGCAACAATATGGGAAATGAACTTAGCCAGTCACTGAGTATTAACTATATTTACATAAAGTTCTAAAAACAGGTAGAACTAATTTTGGTGAAAGAAATCATCAGAACAGCAAGCACCTTGCAGGGAGCAGGGACTAACTAGGGAGGAGCAAAGTTCTGTCCAAGGAGAAGGCCTGCTCTCATTAATATTTGAGTAATACTCTAACAGCAATGAGCTCACATGCTCACCTAGCAGATTTTAGCTTCAAATGCCATTTTCCACTAAAAGAAACTGGGGCTCCATAGAGAAATGGTTGTTTACAGAGCTATGGCAGATATAACAGATGAGTCTGGAACATCTTGTTCCAGAGAGTAATCAAATAACGAGGAGGACACATAACAAGGAAGCCAGCTTAAACTGGGCTCTTAATGGCCAAGTCAGGGATAATATGAGCACCAAAATAAATTATAGGAACTGGTTATAATCCGGTAAATAAAAAATAAACGAAAACATTGAAGCTTCATGAAAAACTGCGTGCATAATTTCTGCAAAATTCCTACCCAAAACAGTATAATCTGAAATAAACCATGACTAAACATCAGACAAACACAAGTTGAGTGCCATTTTACAAAATAAGTGGCCTGTAATCTCAAAAAAATATCAAGATCATCAAAGTCAACAAAAGACAATTTTTCCAATCTGAAGGAGACAAGAGAGATAGAAAATCAGACGTTTAAGACCTGATTCTAAATTGTGTCCCTCTGCTGTAAAGGGCATTTCGGGAACAACTAGGGAAACTTGAACGGAATCTGTGAATTAGAGGATGGTAACATAACGATACTAATTTCCTAACTTTGCTGGTTATGGTAGGGCAATAATGTTCCTGTTCAAAGGAAATATACACTAAAGTATTTGTGGTGATAGTTCAAGTAAGCAATTTATTCTTAAATAGTTGGGAAGAAAAGGTCTTTGTATTTATACTTCCAACGATTCTGTAAGTTTGCAATTGTTTCAAAAACAAAACAAAACAAAGCAAAGAGGAATATCTGCTGCATGTCTTTATCCACAAAAATTAGGTTTTAAGTTAAAATTGGAAAAAAAAAAGCTATTTTTTGGAAAAACCCATAAACCTCACTGAATTATATGCTTAATATGTATTTCATTAAATGTACAACAGTTTTTAAGAAGTGAAAATAAGTTACCTAACATTTTTTCCCAAAGATTTTTATTAAAATAGAGCTAGCATACAATATTATATTAGTTTCAGGTATTTATATATCTAAAGAAGTGATCACCATAAGTCCAGCAATCATCGGGCACTGTACCATGCTATTATTGACTATATTCCCTATGCTGTACATGTCCATGACTTACTCGTTTTATACCGTATTTTCCGGCGTATAAGACAACCGGGCGTATAAGACGACCCCCTAATTTTACAGTTAAAACATAGGTTTAGGCCTATATTCGCTGTATAAGACTACAGCCTCGGAAGTGGGGGGTAGTCTTATACAGCGAATATAGGCCTAAACCTATGTTTTAACTGTAAAATTAGGGGGTCGTCTTATATGCCGGAAAATACGGTAACTGAAAACTGGAACCTCTTATTCCCCTTCACATTTCTCCCCCGCCTCTTTTTGTTGTTGTTAAATTTATTGGGGTGACATAAATTGATATCAATTACAAGTTACCTAACTTCATCCCATCTCCTCTTCTAGCTATCGCACTTCTCAACTCCACTGTATAGCATAACTCTTTAAAAACAGTTTATACTCCACTTCTCTACTTCCTCTCCTTTTAATATCTCTTAAACTACTATAAAGAGGTAGATACTATGACTATCACATCTCCTGGAAAAAAAAAAAGCATTAAATCATTGAATTCCAATCACTGAATTCCTGTTACTAGAACTACCAGGAACATTTGACAAAGTTGATTACTTCCTCCTTCTTCAAACACTTTCATATTTGGCTTCTAGATACTTCATCCTCCTAAGCAATCTTTGTCAGTTACAATCGTTTCCTTAACATGTCCAGCACATTCTGAACTTGCTATTCTTTGGCCTGGTAGACTCTTCTTTGAGCTATCTACATGGCTTATAGATTCACTTCTTTTAGTATCTACTTAAATGTCACCTTAGCAGTAAAACTTGTACACCCTATATTTTCTCCATAAAACATATCATAATTTATCATGTATTTATGTCTGTTTCTAATAGCTAGATATCAAAGTTCCACAAAAAGAAGGACTATCTGTATACTGTTCTATTTCCAGTGCCCTGAAAAATGCCTGCAAAATAGTGTATGTAGCTAAGTAAGTGTTGAATGAACTTGATATATAAAGATTATCTCAGTAGAACAATACACTATATTTAAAAAATAGGTTACATGGCTTTTTAGTAGAATTTAGTATACAAGAGGGTGAGGAATAAGGGCAAACAAAACTATTATATATAGGAAAAGAGGAATGAGAAAGTGCAAGCAACACAAGAATAAGATGACAAAAGCAACAAACAATAAATGTAAAGGAGATAAACTGACAAGGTAAAAATACTTATACAATCAAATTCAAATATGTTCTCTATAAAAGACATACCTACAATGAATGACAAGTTAAGGAAATGGAAGGATAAAAAATGTACCATGCAAACCACAAAACCTGAAAATGCAACCTAAATTGTATTAAGGCAAAAAAAAAAAAAAAGCATTAAGTGGCATAAGAGGACCTCTTCATTATGATTAAGGTGAATTCTTTCAAGCCTTTAAGGAATAGGTAAATCTAAAACTGGTGAGAGTAGTAAAGTGGGAAGGCCAGAAAAGTAGTCTCAACGAATATAAAAGCTGACCTTTACCTCTCCTAAAAAGAAAGGACAAAGGAGAAAAAACAGACCAGTCCATCCATTAATGATAATGTAAAAATATTAAATAATATAAGTCTTTATTGACACATTAAAATATACTCAAATATTCATTTTAGAAATGCAAGGATGGTTCAAAATCTAAAGATCTAATAATAAAATCTATTATACTAAATATTCTGTATTATAGATCACATATATAACATAACCAAAATGAATTCATTGGAAACCAAAAGGGTACAATAAACTCTAATATGCATGTTTGAATAAAAACTCTGCAAAACAAAAATAAAAACACTCTTCAATGTGTTAAGCCAGGGATCATGTTTATGGGATGATTGTTAATTTTTAACACTGTTCTGAAAGTGCTAGCCAATGCAATGTGAAAAGAGAACAAAAGAAGAGTAATATACATTAAAAAGAAAGTGAATTTACCAACATGTTCAGATGCTGTGATTGCATGCTCAAGAAAAACACAGAAAAATCACCTGAAATCACTCCCCAAAACAGTTAAGGGAATCCAGTAATAAATACATATTTATTAAAAAAGAAAAGACAATCTAATTAAAAAATAAGGCAAAGGATATGAACAGACACTTCTACAAAGAAGATATGCAAATGGCCAACAAGCATATGAAAAGATGGTTAACATCATTAGTCATTAGGGAAATGCAAATCAAAACCACAATATCACTTTATACCTACTAGAATGGCTATAATAAAAAGAAAGAAAAATAATAGGTGTTTATGAGGATGTGGTAAAATTGGCCCATATACATTGCTGGCGGAAATACAAAATGGGTAGAAAACAGTTAGTTTGTATAAAAAAAGAAATGACCAAAAGGAAAAAAGCAAAGCTGCTGAATCTCACTAATAAACAAAGTGCAAATTAAAACAAACCACTTTCAACCATCAGAAGAGTAGGGCCGGGGAAGCCGGGATGGCTCAGTGGGTTAAGCGCTCACTTTGTAGCCCTGGGGACCCAGGATCGAATCCTGGCCCTGGCCTGTGCAGACCCACATGCTGGACTGGGGAGTGCCCCCAGTTCGGTTCTCACCGGGATGAGACCATGGCCCAGTTCCTGCCCTGTGCAGCCCCATGCCCACCTGTGGAATGAAACTATGTGGAAAAACCAATGATGTGCAACTATGGAGACTGTTCTGGGCTCTCCCTCTTCTCTCTGTCTCTGTATCTCTCTCTGTCATAAACAATAAAAATAAAAAATAAATCTTTAAAAAGAAGAGTAGGGCCTTTTTTTTTTTTTTTTAAATGATAATATGCAATATTGATGAGGGTATACGGTAGGTAAAAACGCAATCTCAAAAAGTTCTGGTATAAGTCTAGGTACTTTTTTGGAAGGTAATTTGGCAATCAATAGCTACTAAAGTATAATATGCTCCTGTCTCTTTCATTTGGAATAGTGGTTTTCAAACAGGGGAAACCTCATCCTCCTCAGGAGATATTTGGCAATGTCAGAACACACTTTTGGTGCAACGAAGGATGATGTTACTGTCATATAGGGAGTGGAGACCAGGGATACTGCTAAACATCTTAACAATACTATCAAAAAAATATCTAACCCAAACAAAATATTAATTAACTCAAAATGTCAATATTTAACCCAAAATGTCAATAGTACTAAAGTTGAGAAATGGCATACATACCTAATTTTAGTTCGATGGCTGTGTTGGTGTTACACTTGTACTCTGCCAGTTTCTTCTCTACTGCACTCTTATATTCAACCAAAAATTTCTCCATAGCACCAAATCCTAAGAGAAAAGGTTTTTAAAAGGCCAGGTTGCAAGAGATTTAAATTGTCAAGCCTAAAAGTAGTGTTCTTATTAGCATTAAAGGTAAGATTTAAAGCATTTTACTAGATCACAGAAGTATAGGTCATTTCCCAAATATCCTAAATAAATGTACAGAGTATGAATGACTCATTATAAAGCAGACAAAACATCACTTCTGAGATAAAAGCTTATGAATGAGGCCTGCTTTACATAAATAAGTAAACCTGAAAATTATTATAACATGATTACTACTGAGAAAGCTGGGACGGCTCAGCGGGTTAAGGGCTCACTTTGCAGCCTGGGAGCCTGAGGACTGAATCCCGGCCCCCACCCAGGGGTACCCATATGGGGCCTATGTGAGGGGCTCCAGGCCCAGTTCCTGCCCTGCGCCCACCTGTGGAATGAAACTATATGGAAACTAACACTGTCAACTATGGAGACTGCTCTGGACCCTCCCCCTTCTCTCTATCTCTGTAAAAAAAAACAATAAAAAATCTTTAAAAAATATATTAAAAAAAGATTACTGCTGACATTCTGACATTTCTGAATATTTAATACCAATATAAATTACCTACAAGGATATCTACCTATGTAACCTTCTTAAAATAAATAAAAGAAGGATGCCAGTACTCCACTAAGAAGTAAAATGAGAACGTTCTTTGATAATTACAATAGCATTTCATTTCCAATACTGGAAAAATTCTACCCAGAGTACCCCCAGACCAACTATTAAAAAACCATCAATTGATAATGCATAGATTATCTCAGGAAGGATACAGAAGAAACTGGTAACTATGGTTACCTCTAGGAAAAGAGAAAGAATGGGGACAGGGTTAGAAAATTTTTTCACTGTTTCAAAAAGAACTTTTTTAGTGGGATGCCAGGATAACTCAGAGGTTTGAGCACTTGCCTCGCAATAGCAAGGTCCAAAGTTTGATTCCCAGCACAACTGGTAACCACCAGGATGACTAGGTAGGTGGTGACGGGGGCGAAGGTTCTCACCTCCCAAGTTTGGTTTCTGCTCCACATCTACCTGTGTGGAATGCAGCCATGTCACAACTAATGATGTACAACTATGAAGACTGCTGTGGGCCCTTCCACCCTTCTCTCTCTGTCTCTCTTACCTTCTTTCAAACAATAAAAAGTAAAAATAAAATCTTAATTTTTTTTTTTACCGTCAGTGCAGTCATAAACTATTCAATATACATACCAAACAATTAACAATGGAAGAAATTATTCTCAAGAGAAACTTTCAAGCAAAGAGGGCAATTAATCTCCAGGTAAAATAAACATAAAAATTTCAGGAAAATAAAGAGGCATGAACAGAAACAAATGTGGTACTATCACATGCCATAAACTTAAATAAGTGGTTAAAACACACATACACAGAAAATGGAGAACACTTGAGGCAGTATAGATTGATTTGCAGTCAGAATTCTGTTTTCAAATCAAGTCTTCATTTATTTACCAATCTGTGAACTGAAGCATATTACTTGACTTCTCTGACCCTAATCTATAAAACCGAAATAACAGAACTCACCTTGAGGAATTTATGTATAATCTAGGCAACAAATTTAACATCTGAAACCATATATTAGCTTAATCTCCACAATTCTATAACACAAGAAAAACTATTATCAACCCCATTTCATATTCAAAACCTCAGGCTTAGAAAAAGATTTATTGGGGAAACCAGGATGGATCAGTGGGTTAAGCACTTGCTTTGCAGCCCTGGGGAACAAGGATCGAATCCCGGCCCTGGCTGGTGTGGACCCATATGCTGAACTGATGTGTGCTTCCCATGCGGGAAGCCCCCAGTTCAGTTCTCACCCCGGTTGGGCCCCTGGCTCGAGGGGATGTGACTTCCACGCGGGAGGCCCCCAGCCTAGTTCCTGCCCTGCGCCGCCCCGCCCACCTGTGTGGACGAAACCATGTCGACAACTGATGATGTACAACTATGGAGACTGCTCTGGGCCCTCCCCCTTCTCTCTCTGTCAAAAACAAATCTTAAAAAAAAGAAAAAGACTTATTTGCTTAAAGGCACCCAACTATTAAATGGTAGAGTTGAGATTCTAATTCAGATGTATTTCTTATCATATGTACAACTTATGCGATACATATGACCCCTCTTTTAAAGTACCAGTGTACCCCAAGTTCCTACAGCCTTTCCTTAAACATCTGTAGGGCTCATGCTATAACCTGTGCATCCAGCACATCCATAAGTGTAGTGAGGCTGAAATTGAGGCACTGGGAAAGAGAAAAGAAACTGTCCATCACATCAAAAAGTATGCATTAGGGGGTAAAAAAAAAAGGCATATATTCACATCAAAACAGTCTTAATACACGTACAAAAATAATAGCAATTATTAGTTATTAAATGTTGTAAACATCAGACTCAATAAAGAAAGAGCAGAACAAGTGAATTAGACTGTAGTAGGCACACTCTAAAAGAGAAGTTTGAATGAAGAATGTAAGAACCTCTTTCTCACAGGAAACCTAAATAGGTCCTGGGATCTAAAGTGTGAGAGATTAAGGAGACGACTATGAAGTCAGTCAAGAAAGATTCAAATGAAAGCCCTAGTGCTGGGCCAGTCAGCAATAAACTAGCTCTTAAGTTGAGGGCGGTGGAATGTGGAGGGAGATCTGGAAGAGAAGGATCTGAGTCGTCAAATCAGGGAGCGGGAAGAGAACCTGACTAGTGTAGCTGAGGCAGCAGAGAAACAGGCCTCAAAACATCTGGCACATTACAAGCCAAATTCTCGACGCTTTTCCCTAGCTTCCCCGTCACCTCCGCAGGGGCCAAGTTCTTCGCAGAAAGCGCAGAACCCCAAGCAGTTGGGGGTGGGGACACGAACCTCCGCCAACAGCGAGCGGCGCTGAGAGTTCCGTAGTTCCAGGCTGACACAGGCCTTCTGGAACCCAGGGTAGAGCCGAAGGTTCCAGGGGAGCACTGTCACCACCGTCTCGGCGTTCTTTCCCAAACCTGCCCGTCCCCTCCCCTTGGTAAACTTTTCCCGGGAACTTACCCGCCATTTCGGAGCTGTGAGCACCCGCGGCCAAGGAAGGACGAATCAACCCGCGCGCTCCCAGGCCGGAAGTGAGCGCACGGCCCGACGCATTTCCCCGCCCACCAATAAGAGGAGGAGGTTTGAGGCGTGGGGGTGGCGGAAGTAGCTCAAGAGGCGGGGCTAAGGCCGCCCGGAATGCTCTGTCGGTTGCCTAGACACGGCGAGCACTGTCAGCCGTTTTGCAGGCCTGAGTTAGAGCAGGAGCCCCGCAAGAGGCACCTTTTATGTTGAGCCGCCCGCTACCCTTGGGAAAGTTTATTTGAGGTTGATTTGAATAATAGGGGTACCTATGGCTGTTTTCTGTTCCTCCCTAATGATGTTTCGGAGACTGATAAACTACCGTTGGGCTGGGCGATGGATCCAAACACCTGAACTCTAGTTTAAAATGTAGGAACTGAGTTGCAGTTGCAGGAGAAATCTTCACTTCTTTTGTTTCTATTTTTGTTATCAATACTTGCTTAACATCATTTTTCTTCCTTTTTTTTTTTTTAACAGTATACAGAATGATATCAATTTAGGTATTGTGCTTTTACTCGAGTACTAGGCAACTATTTAGTGCACCGAAATTGTTAATTCTCATGAGGGGGCTGATTTGGTCCTACAGGTCTCAAGTCCTAGTGGCCTGAATCACATTACAGGACGCTACCTATTTGGGGCCATTGGGTCTGTTAGTATTCAGTAATTGTTGTGACTGTCTCAGAGGATAAAGCCACTTTCTTGGTGTCCACAAATATTTCCACAATGTCTATACACTAGAATACCTTGTCTCGACATACGTTGGTTAATAGATTTTACAATAATGATACTAGAACTGAAATGGACCCTTGAGATTATGGTCTGAAACTAATACACCCCTTCACTTTAGAGATAAGGAAATTAAAGCCCAGAAAAGAGAGACTGCCCAGCGCACACTCAGTATACAGCCTATACAATAGTCTAGTTATCCAGATACCCCAGTTTTTGTTCCACTACATGGAAATGGCCCTCTTAAAGATAAAAATCAGAAAAGGCACTGAAAATGCTGAGATCCTTTTTCTTTAGCCTTAATAAAATACCAGAAATTATTATCATTAATGTGTTAAGAAAACTGAAGTTAATGCTACAAATCAATGACATTATGGATCAAAAAGGCAAAACAATTTTTAAATCTTTTTTCAAAATGGCAAGACTTACCATTTATTTCAAAACCACCTTATCTGTAGATCAGTTAATTACTGACCAGCAATTATGATAACACAATAAGAAATCAAGGGATTTTTTTTCTTAACTGCAGCAAATCTGAAACAGATTAGTCCCCTGACTTTATGGTTAGTTGTAGGAAAGAAATATGGTGAAACCTATATATGATAAATATGAATAAAAAAGATGAATATGAATAAGAAATAGCATGAAACATATATATGATGTGATGCATTTAATATGATCAGCTTGCAAAATTGTGGTTACAGTTTTAAATTGTCCTTATCTTAGAACTGTTCACACATTTATTAAAATGTCACAGAATATATGTTTTCATACAGTTTACCTAAAAGATAATTACTTTTTAAAGAATATTGAAGTAAAATTACCAAAAAGAAAAATGTATTTCCTTTTTTTTATAGGGGTTCCACCCTTTTTTTCAATTTATATTTTACCTTGTTCTAAAGGGGATTTAGGAAGTGAGTGCTATTACCGTGAAGCAAGATATCTACAAAAAGTAATGTGCTGTCCTGATATATATGGAAGAGGTAGCACAATCATGTGGAAAGTTCAAACCCTATTTTATTTCTACTACTTCATGATTGTGTGACCTTGTTTTATCTATTAAGTGGAGATAATACTGCTTATCCAGTTACCACACTGGTTGTAGTGAAAATCAAACTATATATATATATGAAAGAAGTTTGTAAACTGTAAAATTCTATGTTAATATGAAGTGGTATTAGTACAATAACATTTATTCTAGAATAGGAGGTCTGGAAAAGGCATTTTTCTCCAGAGAAAATGAATTAGCAATTATATGTTTGCTACAGATTCAAGAGCAGAGAGACTAGTAAATTTTGCCATTTGTCTTGAGACCTCCAAAAGGATTTTTAACATGGCATTAAAATATGGTCATCAGAAAGTAGATGTAGGAAATCTGAGATCTAAAAGAAAAACGTAGGTACCTGATAGCTCTCTACGGACAAATAATGATAGCTAGTTAACTCATTTGTTTAGTTCTTACTGCTAATGGTAGGGGGATGGAGTAGGAGTTTTAGTTCCAAGAACAATTATTCAGAATCCTCCACCCAGCTAGATGACTTTCATATAGGGTAAAAGAAAATAAAAACAAACCAGCTCATATTGGAAACTACTGTTGGAGGAATAACTTAAAGACACACATTACTGACAGTCGGCACATTCCATTCCATTTTTTAACCGTTATAGACTACCCATTAGGTGTATAAACTAGCGCTTTTTGAGGAGCAATTTTAACAAAATAAACACAATTTTTAATTTGTATATATTTTGAGCTATCAGTTCCACTTATAAGCATTTGTACTACAAAACAATTTGCACAAAAATGTAAAGATAGATCAATAAATGTTCAGTGCAGCATTAATTTTAGTGGCAAATTGAAAAGAACCTAAACATTCATCAAAATGGGCTAGCTAATATACACTGACTTGGGAAAATATCTACTCTATAATAAATTTTAAAATAAATTATACAACATATTTTATTTATACAAAAAAGTATATTTTGATATAAACAGAAAACACTTGAAAGCATACCTAACTATTTTAACTGTGGCTGACTCTAGGAAGAGGAATTTGGAGATGGGGATAAATGAGGGATTTTTAAAAAAAAAAAAATACTGTTTGCTTCTTTTTAAAGATTTATTTTTATTGATTTTTGACAGACAGAAACAGAGACAGAGGGAGACAGAGAGAAGGGGGAGGGCCCAGAGCAGTCTCCATAGTTGACATTAGTGTTCCATATAGTTTCACTCCACAGGTGGGCACAGGGCTGCGCAGGGCATGTGGGTCCACATGGGCCGGGGCCGGGACTCGATCCTCGAGGCTTCAAAGCGAGCGCTTAACCCGCTGAGCCATCCCAGCTTTCCCTGTTTGCTTCTTTTAATGAGGCTGTATTTGCTTCTTTTATAATTAGAAACTTACCGATCTTTTTGGCGTCTTTTAGGCATGGTTGCTAACTAACCACCTTCTTTATATTCCATAAATTATGATACACAGAATCAAAAGCAACTTAATTGAAAAAAGGAAGGGTTTATTGAAAATTAATATTTCTAGTTTTGTATTCTGTCATTATTTATAAAAAATATTTGTCAAAATGAGTGAAGAGCCCACTATAATTGCTTATACTTGGTTACAAAATAACCATCCAGTGATGCCTGATTTACTTTTTGAAACTATAATGAGTAAGAATGGCATTAAACATGTATGTCTACTTAAGGTTAGCAATACAGTAATGCCTCTGATACTTCAAATTCCATAGTTAACATGCTATTTCAAACATTAATTCCTTTTTCAGTTTTAGCTTTAAAAAAATGACCATTACTCCTCTGTTTTAAATGTTTTTGCTGTTGTTTTATGTCGTTTCTACTGTGGAAGAGCTTCAGGGTAGGGGGAGGATGAAGAAAACTTTTTCAAAGTTATTTAGATATTAAAGAAATAAGACTAAAAAGTGGCAAAAATTATGACTAGAAATATTTACACTAAACTGATAAATTGTATTAGTCATTGTGCCTTTTTATTATTTTTTTTTAGAGATAAATATTTTTTATTGAAAAACAAGGGAGAAGGGCCATAACAAAACATGGAATACTTTTACTGGATTCATGGTCCAGAGGGAAGAGTGAGCTTTGTTAGGGGCTGTGGAGATTATTAAGGAGGAAGTACAGACAGACGACCTTATTGCCTTCACTAAAGAGTTTGCAGTTGTGCTGTGAGGAACTCTGACTTTTTTTTCTTTTTTTAACTGAACCGGGGACCTCACCGCATTCGGGAAGCACACCCCAGTTCAGGTCCGCCTGGGCCAAAGCCGGGATTCGATCCTCGGTTCTCGGGGCTTCAAAGTGAGTGCTTAACCCGCTGAGCCATCCCGGCTTTCCCGTGACTTTTTAATTTTTGATTGCGGTAAAACACACATCATGTAAAATTGACTATCTTAATCATTTTAAAGCAGTATAGTAGTGTTAAGATATTCACACTAGGGGAAGCCGGGATGGCTCAGTGGGTTAAGTGCTCACCTTGCATCCTGGGGACCGAGGATCCAATCCAGGCCCCAGCCCATACAGATCCATATGCTGAACTGGGGAGTGCCCCCAGTTCAGTTTTCACCGGGGTGAGACCCCAGCTCAATTCCTCCCCTGCACAGCCCTGTACTCACCTGTGGAATGAAACTATGTGGAAAAACCAATGATGTGCAACTATGCAGACTGTTCTGGGTCCTCTCCCTTCTGTCTGTCTCTGTATCTCTTTCTCTGTCAAAACAATAAAAATAAATTTAAAAAAAAAAGGTATTTACATTACTGTGAAAGCTGTCATTTTAATGGATTGGTTTTCAGCCAACTCCTTTGTTACCCATTTACCTATATCAGTATGCACAGCAAGACTCCTAAGTTCCTATGATCTGCACACAAAGTAAGGAGTTTCTTCAAGAATTATGAAATACTTAGATAATTATAAAATGTTTTAAAAACTATAAAATAAAATAAAACAGCATTCTTGTATGTTTTTCTAATTTTTTTTACAAATAATAATTTTAAAGACATATATATGTATAGATTTCAACAAGCTAAACCAACTAGTCACTGAGAGAACTTGTAAAATTAAAAAAAATGTTTCTGAAAATTTTGAGAAAGGAAGTCAAGACTTTAAGTTTGTATTAACCTCATCAATGCAGGGCTGTTAGAGAATCCCTTTTTGAGGAAGAGAGGGTCATGCTAACTGGCACCAAATAATACAAAGAGAACCTAATTCATCAGGTCAGAAAGGGTATATCAGTGGGGTTAGGATGCAGTTAAAGAATGAAAGGTTTATTTTTCTGTATCTTTGTAAAATTAAATTTTGTTGTATATGAGGAAGTTTATGTTACCATAAACATGGTGTTATTTTTTGATCCCATTTAAGAGAAACTAAGATACTTTGAATAATATAAAAGTCAGGAATTTTAGAGCAAATTGATTTTAGACATTAAGTTATTCAGTTATTGTCATACTTTATTTAATATACAAATGCACAAGAATTTTGTATACATTTAGCTATCTATCTAATATATTCTTACTACTGTTAATTTCTATATTAAATATTACTATCATTAACTTTTTATTTTTTAGACAAAAAAAGAATATGAATATTCATTATTAATATTTGCTATTCCAGTCAAACACTGGAGCTCCCCTGAAGATCCCTGACTTAACCCTACATTTTTGCTTGACGTTTCTCAGCAAGTAATTGATAGAACTGATACTTTGGCCCAAGTCTCTCAATTTGGTCCTATGTTTTCCCACCTTTTTCTTCCCTTTCTTATTGTAGAAAGGGCTAATTTCCTTCATGAAATCACTGAAAGTCACTGTGTTTAGCACATGGTTGACACTTACTAAATGTTTGTTAATTGACTTTGCAGAAATACCATCAAGAATACAATTTCTCCCCCAAACAAACTTCTACTTTTGTTCAAGCATTTCATGGTTTTTGAGAGTGGAAACTGCTAAGTTTCTTTGCTTTAAAACATCCTTGACCACGTATTTAGCATCAAAGAAATTAAACCATCTCATTCACATTTTAACTCACTTCTACCAACATGGGTATAACACATACCATCCTTTCTCATTAAATTGCTTTTTCCATGTCGCCAAGGGGTAGCTTTGGCCTAGAGCGGATAATCAACACAATTTCCAGGAGATGATCTGCCAGAGTAAATTTAACCCTGGTACAATGGTTCTAAGGACATGATTCTCTGGGCCATAGGGGAATTCTTGTAGCCAAACCCAGATCATCAGTAGCTCCAGCTTTCCCCCAGAGAATTTTAACTCAGATTAAGTTCTAGCTCTCTTATAAAGAGCTCTCCTCCTCTATACCTCCGTGTCTATCCTTCAATCAGTTAACCATTCAAACACTAATGTGAGCTATCTCCCCAAGCGCAGGTCCTATTTGGGATATACTTACAGTATTGAAGCAAGGTATTGGGTAAGTGGTACAGTGGATATAACACCTTTCCTCCTTTTCTTTCTGACTTTCCACAACAAAGAAGAACGAGCCCATGTTGTACCCTGCAGCAGCCCTGCATCTCATCCTAAGTGAGGCTTTTATACTCTTCTCTCACTTCTCTCCAATTGACTTCATTGAGGCCCGCTGTATCAGGGTCCTGCTGTGTTCACTCACCAATGTAGGCCTGCCTATCACAGAAGGATTGCCTCACATTCTAATCTGTCCTCCTAGGGGGTAATCATGAATCACGACCATCTCCTCTCTTAGTCTTATTTACCTCTTAGTGATAGCTCCTCCAAGACTGGAGCTATGCTATTTTCATCCTTGAGTTCTTACTTGAAGTGAGAACAATTCTTTTACTATCATTTACTAAAAATTTTTATTCAAATTAACTGTTAAATACATTATTAAATACATTAATATTTAAGTTTGCCCATACCCTCTCTTTTTTGGCCCACTCAGATTTGTTTATCTCCCTTTCCTCTGCCTGGCTCTTAAGGACAATTTCTATGTAAATGGGATTATCTATTTACTACAATACTGGGTTATATTCTCATTTTATAAAACCTTATCTAAAAATCTGAATGTTAATGTTAAAATACAGGTAATATTCCCATTTAAAAATAAATATTTGGAGAAATGAAAACTTTCATTTAAAAAAGCTAGAAGGAGGGAGGGGGACCTAAATATACGGGGATGGAAAGAAGGCTGACTCTGGGTCACATATTACAATGCATGAATGAGGTACTAGAGAATTGTACACCTGGAACCTAGGTAATATTTACAACCCTAATAAAATTAACTATAAAAAGCTATAAGAATAATTTGAAAAGGTTTCTAAAATATTTTAAAGTACCAACAAATAATTATAGCATTTTGTTTTATGTAAGTTTTATTAAGCCAGAATCACAAGAAAGACCAGGAAGAAATTTTCTTTTTCAACAATTGTGGATAACATATTTACATTGTCCTTGGATATGTAGTATCCCTGCTGAGATAAATTGTGTGTTTCTTTCATTTGGTAATTTTTGCTGTTTTTTTACCCCCAGTTTTTTACTTCTTAGATTTTGAACTTCACATTGTTCCTTATAGTAAAAGGCACAGAAGGACTGCATCAGGGAGATGACAAATGTCCAATTCACTCAAATAGCATTAATATGATTTAACTTAGGTTTTGCTTTACTTTCTGTTAAAATTATTTAGATAATATGTTTAAATGCCATACAATTTTATTTATTTTAGGAGATTTAATTGTATGTAAACCCATATCTAAACACAAGTGAAAATTGCATAGTTATATGTTCAGTGCATTACAACACCTTATTCATTTATTAAAGGTAAACACTTATCTAAATAATCATTTTGACATATAAGAACAATGACTGTAATTTGAAATGTCATTCTTTGTGAGTCTTACTTTATTTTTATGCTATCTAGTTCATGCATCTTTTCCATTGGGGTCATATAGGATAGAGACTTAAAAAAAGGGATAGACATAAACTCTTTATTTTTTACCAGGTTTGGGCTAAGAAAGGGTTAGAGTATTTCTAGGTATAAGATCAATATACTGAGAATAATTGCAGATTCTTACCCTGCTCCAGTGTCCTAGAATATTCCAATATGGGAAGAAGACTGTAAATTAGAGTCTTTGAACAAATATTACCAATGATGCTTTAGAAATTGGAGTTAGAGATAGAATAGGTTGTTAGAGTACATGATTTCAAATCAGGTGGCCTTAAGGAATCTTCACTAGAGGATTCAAAGACATGTTCTCTGAGATATTTGTGCTATTAAGAATGTTATGTATAAATTCGCTAAAAACTGGAATAATTGTGGATAGTGGAAAAATTCAACATAATACTCAATTTTTAATGGAAAAGAGAGGAATTGAGAAATCACATTCTGTTTAGTCTTCTTTGAAATACTATGGCGTTAATCTTTGAAAAACAACAACTCCTCTCTCCCCCCAAAATTATGATTTACAAGTCCATAGAGGGTGTCTAAGTATCCATCTTCCAATATGGATTAATGAAAAGCAATCGTGCTAAATAAACTTCTTTTACTTGTTAAAATAAATAAATGGCAAAAAAGAGGTGTAATCCTTTATTTAACATTATATCATAAACTATACACTACGGTACTCGTTTTATGTGACAAAATTGCTAAAAAATCTGAACTTAGTGAGAGTATAAACATAAAATTTTTTATTTTCCTCTAGTCACTGCTCCCACTGTACACATTCCATAGTTAACTAGTCTTCTAAGAGTTATTCAAAGTCTATGCTGGCCTACTTTAAAACTTTACTGTTTTCAAACCTCCACCACGGCCAGAGACTTGAAATGAGGAAGGGAGTATAGTCAAGTTTTCACTCATTCTCCCTCTCCAAGCCCCGAAAGATTGGGCTGGGGAGAGTGTAGTGGTCTAGATCTCTAGGATATTTGCCGTTTTTCCTTTTTAAGCTTAACTCTTCTAGTGTTGGGGTCTAGAAGTAGGAATAGAGGACAAATGAATCTTGTTAATTAACTACTCTCTGCTTTGGTCATCTCTGCTTCTCCAGTTGACATTGATTGCCACTGATGCTCTTGATACCTCTCACATTGAATGCATTCTTGATTTCCTCAGTGAGCTGAAAGGGGCCTTCACACTGAACTAATTTCCTGACAAGGAAACTACATCTTTACTACTATTGTCTCCTTTATTGGTGGCCTCCCTTCTGGGTGGAACACTGCAAAAAGCAATTCAATATCTTCCTGGTGTCACTTGGCCTATAAGAAATTCATGTATGGCAGTCTCTTGTGTGGCAAGTAATGTCTCCAACACATCGGACACATGTGGTCCTGTTAGCTAGTATAACATCACAGGATGATGAAATTTAAAATGTAAGCCAATGCTAATAATGCTCTTCATATAAGGTGGGCAGGGTTGGGAATGAGAATAATATAAGATGTAGCTGGCATTGGACCCCTTTTTCGTAGGTTGCCAAAGTCTATAATCATAAATTCCCCTTTCAACCTTTCATTGCATGTCCCCTTATCCCTCTAAGCAAGTCGATTAGGTCGAATTCTTTATCTAATGCAGTGCCTAAACCTTAATTCCCAGTTGATCTGAGTTCATTATTAATTTCTTTGTTGGGTTGGCTCTTTGTTGAGTTGCCTTGGTCCAGTTTCAGACAGATATAGTCATCTTTGTCTCACTGTATAGCAGTAGCTTTTCATATGTTCCTTCATATTGAACTTTTTTTTATTGTTCTGGATACACGGAGGACACTTTGAAACTCAAAACTCATCTTTTTGATATGGAAAATTCTCTTATTTATTTCTTTGATAAGCTTGCCCCATAATTTTATTAAGTTTCTATTTTCTTTGGAACTCTTAGTAATCAATTATTGAGCCCCCTCGATTAGTTCTCTATATTTAAATACTATTTTTCTTCCTTTGTTTGTGTATTACTCTACTTTCTGAGAGATTTCTCACTTCTTATTACAATCCTTTTACTAACCTTTTTATTACAATATAATAGCTCTATAACTTTGGGGAAGTTTCTTGATCAAGAGAAGAAATTCAAGCACTGAAGAGATGGAACACACAGGACTGGGTGGCTATTTGGATGTGAGGAGTTAAAGAAGAGTCTGATACCCAGTTTTCTGGCTTAAGCAACTAAGGCAATGCTAATGCTCTTCACTGAGGAAATATAAGAGACCAATGGCTAGTGGTAGAGTGACCAGCTAGAAATAACAAATACTTAATTGGTACCTACATAGCTAATGTCAGTGTTAGGAGATAAGTATTATTTGAAAGTACGAATGAAGTCCTCCTTCATCCGTAATAAGGATAGGGTAATAAGACATACTCTGGATGGAACACGGAACAGTGGCAAATTCAACAATTATGGTTTTTGTAAAACCTGCTGTGTATCATCCAGCTTGAATTAATTTTTCTTTTTTCTAAACCTGTGTTGCAGAAATTTGCCACACAGTTGAGCATATGCATTGTTAATTAGTGGTTTTACCTACATTTTGTCTTCCCCATACATACATTGTAAGATCTTTTTTTGCTTTTTTTTTTTTTATATTTTATAGAGTATAGAGTATATTTATAGAGTAATTGTTTTATCTTCAGTGCATATTTATTTCTATTTTACTTTTGACAGATAGAGAGAGAGACAGAGACAGAGACAGTTAGAGAACCGAACTGTGGGAACTCCCCAGTTCAGCATGTGGGTCCTGCCTGGGCCGGAGCCAGGATACGATCCTCGGTCCTCGTGGCCTCAAAGCGAGCGCTCAACCCGCTGAGCCGTCCCGGCTTTTCCCTGTAAGATCTTTTATGAGAGGAATAATTAATGTTCACTTCATATATCCTGCATATATATATATATATATATATATATATATATATATATATATATATATATATATATATATAATAAGGTACATACTATTCCCAAGAGATGGATTAGAACTTCATGTGGAATTCTATATGATTAAATATTCTAATATCTCTCCAAAGTTGTCTAGTATGTTTAAGCAAAGGGGGATTTACCTCACCTGCTACTAAGCTGTTGTTTCTCTGTGATCATTACCACTTGTTTATCCCTTAGGTTACACTCACTTAGCTGCTATTGCCATCTAGAACTATGAGCCCACTGTCTTTGATGAAACAATGTTGCTGCTGCTATCACATGGATCTCAGTGAAGGGGTGATATGAGGAAGGCTACAATTCCCATTCCTGCATTTTACTTTTCTTTCATACCATCAACACAAAACTTGTTCATATATAATGCTTCATTGAAGGGTTGGAGATGATTAAAGAAAGTATAATTGCTGATTCCCTATTTTATTCCCCATCCCCACCCTGAACCATTCAGGTAAACCCACCCATCCAGGGTGATAGAAAAGCAAAGTGAGCAAACATTGACTATTTCTGGGCTTCTTTCCAAACAGTGATAGGAAGGGATAATACAGACAAGACCATGCATGTGTTACTCCATGATTTTTTCCCATACTGTGCTAGCTTGACCATAAACAGGGATGAAGCAGCAGGTCAGTGGTACCCAGAAGCGTCCTCAAAAGTGCAGGCTAGACGTAAGGTGACCAGATTTTAACATTGGTAAAGCGGGACACCATTGACCTGGGGGGAGGGGGTTCTTGATTAAAAATTTGGTCTATCTCCCGCCGTTCCCTAGCTTGTCATGCATTCTTTCCAAAAGTCGGGACTTTTTTAAAACACCGCGGGACGTGGGACAAATTGTTAAAAATCAGGACTGTCCCGCCGAAAGCGGGATGTCTGGTCACCCTAGGCTAGAGTTAACACCTTTTATGCAAAAGTTTATTCTTATCCTTTGTGGCATCTTTTGCAGTACAAAGACCTTATGGCATGATGAAGACCTCGTACAGCTCAACTCTTAAGTCCTGTCTATTTTATTTTCATACAGTTTTTCCTTATATTACCTTAAGGTAATATCCTATTGTCAGGGCTACTGGGAATGGAATATACAGGGCACAACTTTGCCTAAGACCTTTAATTGTTCTTGGTCAAGTTCCTTCTGTATTCTCAGCTTCTGTCCTCTTCTGATTAGAACAATGCCAATCATTCCACAATTCTGGCCACTTTTCCTCCTTCCTCTGCCCATTACAACTCCTAGAGATCTAATCCTCCTCAAGGTCTAGCTGTTTCATACAGTTCTTTAGAACTTTCTAACTTAAACTTCTTATTGTTCTTCTGGTCAGTACAATTTGATACTGGTCAATATTACATTATTTCTTTATAGTAATTTTTCAGAAAAAGTTTCTTTATGGACATATCCCAGTTCTTAGCTTTCTTATCTTGAGGTTTGTGGCCCTATCATTTTTAATGAACCCTTTCTTTAGGTCTCCCTCTACAAACCTACCCTCCCCTTTTAGGAATTCCCTCCTTACTGGGGTTCATTTTATCTTATGATCAGTTCTCCTTCCTCTAACAGGGCAATCCAGGGACACAATGACCCATTGCATGAATTTCCCACCAAAGTCTTAAATTTCTCAATCTAGGTTTACACCCTTGGTGCACTTCAGCAGGAGAGTTCCAGGGTAGCCTTCAGATTTCAAGTCTGGTACCTTCTAAGGTTTCTGTCAGTATTTTATGCAAATATACTTCCACATCCTTCCTCTTATATTTCTCTGGGTAATTATTAGACCAAACATACACAAACACACACAACTCTCAAGGACATACAGGGTCTGGCAGAAGTAATGCCCCCTTTTTTTGATAATGAGCTGATAATCTGTACCCCCAATTTTTTTTTAAGATTTATTTTATTGTTTTTGAGAGAAGGTGTGTGTGTGTGTGTGTGTGTGTGTGTGTGAGAGAGAGAGAGAGAGAGAGAGAGAGAGAGAGAGAGCGAGAGCGAGAGAGAGAATGGGAAGGGCCCAGAGCAGTCTTCATAGTTTACATCATTAGTTGTGACATAGTTTCATTCCACACAGGTGAATGTGGGGCCATGAGGCTCAGGAACCGAACTTGAGGCCTCCTTCATGGGAGGTGAGAACCTTTACTACCACGGTCCAGCATATGGATTTGCACAGGCTAGAGCCAGGATTGAATCCCTAGACCTCGCAGTTGCAAGGCAAGCACTCAACCTGTTGAGCTATCCCAGCATCCCCTATACCAAATCTCTTATTACAAAATCATAAGTGTGTAATTTTATAACATACAATATCACAGTCAAGCACACTACACTATTTAAAGAAAGGTGTTACTTCAGCCACACCCTGTATAATTACTGTCTGAATCCATGCAACAAAAAAACATTAGTTTCCTCAATGTAATAGTTTTCTCTGCTCATAATAGAGATATATTATTTGTCAAGCAGTGTCAGTTTCTTTTCCCTACTCTCCAACAATGCACAGAAGCCTATCAGTGTTCAAGAAACAAGTCCCATTACAATTTCTAGTCAAACAACAGAATGATATAACAATCTTTATTAACACAAAGGCCCAGCACAATTTCCCCAATGTTTTATTATGAAAATTTCCAAATGTATAGAAAAGTTGAAAAATTTTACAGTGAATTCTCAAATACCTCCCAGGTAGGCATTACATGATCTGGCTATATATCTATATACCTATTCATCCATTCATCTCTCTCTCCATCCATCAATCTTTATTTCTTTTACACATTTCAGAGTAAATTTAAGATACCAGTACTCTTCCCCTTAAATACTTCATGTTATTAGCCAGAATTCAATATATATTCATAGATTTTTTTTTATTGAGAAAAAATTTATACACAAGGAACTGTATAAATCTTACATTTTTTCTAAGTTTTGTACATTCCCTATGTTTTGAGAAATGCATTCACCTGTAACCTAAATCTCTAGCAAGACATAGACTATTACCATCACACCATATAGTTCCCTTGTGCTGTTTTCCAGTCAATTCCTCTCTTCCAGCATCCATGATTGTTTCTTTCCACCTTAGATTGCTTTTTTTCCCCCTAGAACTTTACATGAATGTAATTATATAAATATGCTCTTTTGTACTATATGATTTCATGTAGAGTTTCTTTCACTTAGCATACTGGTGTCTTCAGTCCATTCTAAAATTGTGTGCAGTGCTATCTTTTTACTGTGATTAGATGTGCATTTCTCTGATGATTAATGATATCCAGTTTTCATGTGCTTATATCTTCTTTTGTGAGGTCTTTGTTCAAGTCTCTTGCCTATTTTTAAACTAGATGGTTTATTTATCACTGAGCTTTAGGTGTTCTTCATATCCTGGATATCAGTCCTTTGTCTTATATACCTTTTGCTAAGTTTTCTTCCAGATTGTGGCTTGCCTATTTATTTACACACACACACACACACACACATTTTTTTTTAAAGATTTAATTTTTATTGTTTTTAACAGAGAGAGAGATACAGAAACAGAGATAGAGAGAAGGGGGAGGGCCCAGAACAGTCTCCATAGTTGCACATCATTGGTTTTTCCACATAGTTTCATTCCACAGGTGGGAGCGGGGCTGCACAGGGCAGGAACTGGGCCGGGGTCTCGCCCCAATGAGAACCGAACTGGAGGCACTCCCCAGTTCAGCACATGGGTCCACACGGGCCAGGGCCAGGATTCGATCCTCGGTCCCCAGGGCTGCAAAGTGAGCGCTTAACCCACTGAGCCATACCAGCTTTCCTGCTATTCATTTTCTTAACTCTGTCTGTTAATGAGTTAATGTTAATGAGAAAATTTTAATTTTAGTGAAATCTGATCTATCAATTTCTTAACTTATGGTTATTGCCTTTTATGTTCTGACTAAAATATCTTTACCTCTGAATCATGATATTCTCTTACATGTCCTATTTATAGCTATGATTTTAGCTTTTACATTTAGGTCTATGATTCATCTCAAATTAATTTTAGTGCATGTTTTGAGGTAGAGGTGAAGTTTATATATTTTCCCTTATGGATATTTACTTATTCCAGTATCATTTGTTGAAAAGACTCCCTGTCCCATTGAGTTGCTTTGGCACCTTTGTTAGAAATCAAATGAATTTATAATTTTATATCTATTTCTGGGCTCTTTGTTCTGTTCTATTGGTTTATTTATCAATCCTTATGCCAGCCAGTATCACACTGTACAGCAAGTTTTTAGTTAACATCGTTGATAAGTTTTTAAAAACTGCGACTTTAAGTGAAATGAGGTATAATGAAACCAGTTTTACCAAAGGCTAATTGATATAAACAAGACTTAAGTTCCTATGCCATATTTCTGGTTATAAAACATCAGCAAACCTCTATTCTTTTTTAAGATTGATTTTATTGTTTTTGATATACATAGAGACAGAGAGAAGGGAAGGGGGAGGGCCCAGAGCAGTCTTCATAGTTGTACGTCATCAGTTTTTGACATGGTTTCATTCCACACAGGTGGGCAGGGGGCTGTACAGGGCAGGAACTGGGCAGGGGCCTCCCACATGGGAAGCTCATCCTAATGAGAGTTGAACTGGGGCCATACCCCAGTTCAGCATATGGGTCCACATGGGTTGGGGCTGGGATTCAATCCTTAGACCCCGGGGCTGCAAGCGAGTACTTAACATGCTGAGCCATCCCAGCATTTCCAGCAAACTTCTAAATAAAGTCCCAAAACACTCCAAATATTAAACATTGAAATAAATGTAAGCTATATATATATATATATATATATATATATACATTTAAAAAATATGAATAAAAACAAGTTGAGATCATTATTTTCCAACCCACACTCATTCAGACTGTTTGCAATTTAGACACACCAACTCACCAGTTATGCAGAGTTCCCAGAGAAAACCCACGCAGACATCAGGGAACTCTGCACTGTCTGTGTGACCCTGGCTGGGAACTGATTTGTTTTGCTCATTAACATTATAACGAATGATGTAGAACAAAATCATTTGTTCAATTGCTGTATTGATTTCTTTAGCTTTATACTAAATCTTGAAGCCAGGTAGTATAAATCCTCTAACTTTGTTCTTTTTCAAATATGCTTTGGATAGTCTGGAGAATTTGCTTTTCTCACAGAACAAAGTAAGGATTACTTTGGTTCAAATTCAGAGCATACTTCCTCATTGACGCCTAAGTAGAAGGGAGTCAAAAAACAGATCCAAATCCATCCTCAGGCGTCGGGTAGTTATGGGTGGCTGAGAACTCAGCAGGATGTGTTTTTCCCAGTTACACACATTTGATTGGAATGGGACTGTGTGACAAACCACATAGATTTTATCTCATTATTAACTAAAGCTGCCTTGGCTTTTGGCACATGCAAAAGTTTTTGGTTCATTCTTTCAACTTTATTGTTGAAAAAAGCAAATTGTAGCAGTTACCACAGTAACATAGTCTCCATACTTTGAGACTTATGCTATTTATTTTTCTTATGTATAAATTTTTTACAGCTGCAACAGTGAGTTTAGTACAAACACAAGGTACTCAATAAATGTTTATTAACTAAAATGTGGTCATCCCAAATCATGACATTTGAGTGTTAAAAGAAATGTTAGGGGAAGCCGGGATGGCTTAGTGGGTTAAGCGCTCACTTTGCAGCGCCGGGGACCGCGGATCGAATCCCGGCCCCGGCCTGTGCGGAACCATATGCTGAACTGGGAGCTCCCCCAGTTCAGTTCTCTCTCTGTCTCTGTCTCTGTATTTCTCTCTGTCAAGAAATAAATAAATTAATTAATTAAAAAAGAAATGTTAAAATTCATATTACTCAATTCTCCATCTGATCATAAGGTTTGCCACTAAATACCAACTTGTAATGACTAGTATAGCGATAGGGCACTCATAGCCTTAAAAATCTAGAACTGCTCATTTCAGATTTTCTTCACAAATCCATTGAAAAGAAAACTGACTGTTATTACCTCCATAGGGAATAAAGAAGGCTGTGGTCCAAAAATAAGTTCACTGTTATCCCCTCACTGTTATCCCCATTACACAATTTATAAGACTTAGACTGTGAGAAGAACAGTTTAGGAAGACATAATTGCAAGAGTACAACTACTTCATCAGAGTTTTGATACTCTTCCCTCTCCACCAAAATGAGAATGCATTTCAATTAGAGCAAATGTTCATACAGGGAGTATATTACTTGTACTTTATGGCGAAGCCCTAAAATGTGTCATTTATGTAGTGTCTAACTAAAGGGTGTCCCAAAATTCACACAAGATTTGAATTTTGTGTCATTTGTGCGGTAAAGTGTTGCCAATGAAAAAAAAAAAGACAGAGTGACAGCTGACAGTTCAGGGTTATTAAAAATGAAGCGCTATGGGGAAGCCGGGATGGCTCAGTGGGTTGAGCACTCACTTTGCAGCGCTGGGGACCCAGGATCGAGTCCTGGCCCCAGCCCGTGTGGACCCATGTGCTGAACGGGGGAGTGCCCCCGGTTCAGTTCTCTCTCTGTCTTTGTATCTCTCTATCTCTCTCTCTCTATCAAAAAAAAAAAAAAAAATGGAGCGCTGCACGAAAGAACAATACGTTTTCATTGTTGAGCAATGAAATTTACAATTTTAAATTATAAACCTGTGTTTTCTATCAAAATTACTTCTTGCATGAATTTTGGGACACCCTTTATAAGAAGCTTGGGTTGAAATAACATTTCTGATGTATTGATTTTCAGATCAGTCTATCAACTAGAACATAATTTGCTCAAATTTCAACACTTAACCCTTCATAATTCTCCCCAGCCTGCCCCTGGCCATTTCTCCATATAGACTCTTAGCAAGGAAAGAGTTAAACATACCACTTAAAAAATTAGTAAGTTTTGTAATATTTCAGTAAAATATAAAGAATCATTTTTATGTATAGGTCAAAAACCAATTTACATTTAAAAATTCCAGATGTTCAAATATCCTGTGTGTTCACCTGTGTGTGTGCGTGCTCTCTCTCTCACACACACACACACACACACACACACACACACACACAGCCCAAGGTTAGATCATGCTCTTTATTTCAAATATTTTAAGTGAGCTTCATCTTGATGGGGGGGGTGGATCATAAAAATCTGAATTATTTCTCATCATAGTGATGATGTGCGTATCTTTAGTCTAGGAAGAGATCCTTTCTTGGTTTAGTCAGTGATATCTGAACAATCTATTAAGTGTTAATATAACACCTTGATTTACATCTTGAAAGATGACATTCATAGTAGCAATGTCTGATATAAAAACAGGAATAACAATGGATTAGTGTCAGTAAAATAATCAGAGACGGCTTCAAGATAAACAGAAATGCCATGTTATTAAAGATGGAAGGAGATCCAGGAATTGTGGCAAAATAGGCTCATTGGAAATTGCCTTTTGTTTTAATAATTATGTTTTAGTTTATTAGGACACTAAGTATTAGTACAGCTCTAGCTTTCACCCACAAAGTCTCTGGCTGGTTTCAAATTAATATAATGTAAGCTGCCTGGAAGTTGGAGACATGTTTCTGTGGGTTTGTCTAGTAAGGTCCTATTTCAATTTTGCATCTGGGGGTAATGTATTACTTTCATGGGCAACAACTTCAGAAGCAAATTTAATTTCCTGGCTCCATCAAGCTACATATTAAATCTTTTCTGAAACTAACTCTAAAAATTAAAGACAGTACATGTGCAATTAGTCTCTAAACCTTTGACTTCCAATTTTGCTTTCTGAAATGTCATTCTTTATAGGCTATTAAGTCTTCAACTTACAATGTTGTTCCACCACTTAGAAATGATTTCTTGTTTACAAGTATCACTTGAAACTTAAAGGAAGAGTTATAAATTACTGTGCTGGTGTGTAATAAAAAAAAATTATGACTATCTGTAATCTCCTTGATGGTAGGAACTATATGTTGTCTTTACAGGCAGGACTGTGTCTGACATAGAGTAACAGATGCCCAGTAAATGTTTGTTGAGTGAATTATAATAATATGTGGCTCCATACAGTAATAATGGCAAGACTCAGTGTAGATACATTATTTTGGTTCAAGGGATAGCTACTGTTTCTTAGGTAGGGCTGTAAATGTTTATGTAGGGACAAATTTGGCCAGGATTCAAGTGCTAGCCCAGACTCAGACAAATGGATTTTTTTCCCCTCTATGTGTTTATGTCCCAACTCATTGCACACAAAGGACTTGGGTGATTAGGAATGTGCAGTAAGTCTAATAAAGCTTTATAATAGTACATGAAGCACAAATACAGTATATTCATCCCATACCAATTTAGGGCCATATTTCTCAAGTTATGTTTACTTCGGTTTTCCCCAGAGTGAGTGGTTCCCGATCTTTTCTATTGTCAAGTCTTGGCCATTCATTCATTTACTATATTAATGAAATACGTTCTTTGATCCTTCCAAATCTTGCTCAATCCTAGTCTCCAAGCGTGTCTTTAAGTCTCAGGGTAAAACGACTTTGGCAGAAGTCGGTGCCCAAAGCCACACCCACTAAGAGGCCTTAGGAAACCTCGGGCTTCCCTGGCAGCGATTCAGCCGTCGTCACCCTCGCGGCGCGTCGGCATCCCGGGGCTGGCACGCTAGTCTTCCCCGTGGGAGGGGCGTCCCCATCCCCGCGCGGCGGGCGGGTGGGCCCCCAAGGCCGCTCCCTTTTCTCGCCGGGCTCTGGGCCCTCTCCCCGCCCCGCCCACTCCGGGCTTATTTGCATAGGGACGCGCACGGCGCTGGCGAACGGGAGGGCGGGCGTGGTTGGGTGGCAGCGCGCGCGCGCCCTGACAGCTCGGCCTTGCTCGTTCACTCGCTCGTCCCCGGCTTCCGAGCACAGCATGGCGGTCAAGGTGACTCCAAGTCTCTGCTGCTGCCATTATTGCATAAGAGACATTCTGGGGACCCTGCCTGCAGCCCCTGACTTCTTCCCATTTCCTTCTTTGCCTGGTTCTTCGAGAGGGTGTCCTGGGGCTCCAGATCGCGGGTGGGAGAGCTGTGCGGGGCTTGGACCGGAGGGAGAGGATGCCCGACGGGGGGAGGGGCAGGAGGAAGGATTGTGAGTTGGAGGGGCTTGGGAGGACCACGAGTCGGCGAAGGAAGAGTAATGTCCTGCCCTAAGTGCATGGGATTGTGAACCCAGAGTTGGAGGGCATCGGAAACGGAGTGAGAAGTGGCATGTAAAACCTGGGATGCCTAAGGCATCTGTGTGTTGCGGTGGGGGAGGGGGTGAGTAATTTGGGGCCTCAGAGGGGCCCGGGCCATTGGTTGGCATTTGCACTGCAGGTGGCAGGATGTCGGAAGTATTTGGGAACGTAGCAGCGTTCATCTTTTAGGTTGGATGAAGGAGGGGGCGCGGAGATAATTATATTCTGCATTGCTCTTTCATCGGGAAGGAAGGCTTCTAGGCCACGAGTTTAATTTGGGTGTTCAACTTTCCTGTTCATCTACTCTTGTTGGCCTCTTGATTCGAAGGTGGGTGGTTTCTAACTGCGTTGCTAGTGGATGTGGAGTAAAGAGATTGACCCTCGCTGTCTTCCCTTTCCAGTCCAGAGGAAATCTGTCCGGTAGATTTGCTCTAGCATAGGCTCTTCACAGTTGTCTTTCCATTCTGTAGTCGGTGATCTCCAATTTGACAGTTGTTATCAGTATTAGTGCTTTTCGTTTGTTTTAGACTAAATGCCCTTATAAAAGATAAGAGCATTGATTGTTAGCATGTTTGAACTCTAATCTGAAGAGATTACCATGATCTCTAGTGAAGCATTAACTGCCCCCCCCCTCCTTTTCTTTATTTTATTTTTTTGCTTACAGGTGCAGACAACCAAGCGAGGTGATCCTCATGAGTTAAGAAACATATTCCTACAGGTAAATTGGCTTATGTAGTGTGCTTTTTTTATTAGGGGGGAAAAGTGTAAATCTAGTACTTTTCGATCCTTAACTTTAAGGAATGTTCCATTTTCATGTAGTCTTAAAAACAGCTATATAATATAGGTTATAATTCATATTTTGTTAGGGTTTGAATAAAAGTTTTTCTTTTTATTAAAGTTTGATAAAAGATTTTCCTCAAATTGTTGTTTTTAACGTGACTTAAGACATGCAAATGAAGAACACTAAAAAGAATTTCCAGCTTTTCTTAAGCACTGTGATCAAAATAAATTTCAAAATGTATTGCTATTCTTGTATAATTATAGGTTTACTGATTAAAATTCTGTCTTTCTTGAAAGTTGCATGTTTATAAAATGTTCTTAGCAATAAGCAATTTTCTATGTAATTTGTTACAGAGACAAATATAGCTATTCTTAATTTGTGTGTTTTTTTCTCTCTTTACTTTTAAAATATTATATCCATACACTTTGGGGTTTTGTAACAAAATATTACTACTGAGATTCTTGCCAGGATCCACCTTAACTTGTGATAAGTTTTTAGGACCAGTGACTTGGCTGTAAAAAAAAAAAATGTTGGCTTAGTTTTTGTTTTGCTTTCTTTTCTTAAATTTCAAAAGGTCCTCATGCAGGTCATTGTGCTTAAGTAGATGTAAAGGGAGACAACCAAAGGTGTTCCACTAAATATCATGTATTTCTCTGAAATTTTCTTTGGAGAACTTTCTATTTTGGATCTGGGTTCTTGTATAGGAGTTTTGACCTTGGGCAGGTCCCTGTTGGGTATTAGTTTTCTCTGTAAAATGAGAGGTGATCTCCAAGGTTCCTTCCAACTCCAAAAGTCTGTGATTCTATATTAGGAACAGATTCTAACATATGATGATGAGGCAGGAATAGATGACATTTTTATCTGAGACATGTGGATCACTGAACCTGTTGTTGGGGAGGAGGCTGTATAGATGACCAATGTATGTGTAGTTCATGAAAAAGAATTAGTGATAATGGGAATCTTAAATTTTATAGTATCTGATAAAGGGAAACATAATTTCCAGAACAAATGTAATTGTAATAGAAATGCTCTAGTTATGGATTGAAACCTTTATTCCTCACGTGTTCTTGAGCGTAGCTAAAATATGTTAGTATTAGCCACGCCATCTGATGATTATACTCAGTTGTTTTGTGAGAAGTTCATGTGATATAGTTTATTTTCTAGATTAAGTAGGCATGGAAGAAATCAGTTGAAATGATGCAATGATGTATTGAAAAGAGCATGACATTTCCCTTGTGGTTAAGGGAGTCAAGAAGAGTCAAAGCAAATGCATAGCCTCTGATAAAGCAATCAGATATGGCTTGCCAAGATCAGAGTGGCCATATAATAATAATGACAATGACTAACAGTTATTGAATATTCTACAGTGTGCTGGGCATTGGCCTGGTATATTAATTTTTATAACAACCTCAAGAGAAGGTAGAGTTAGTGCCTCTGTTAAATAAATTAAGTTAAATGACTTGGTTAACGGGACTTAGTTCGTAAGTGTTAGAGGTTGGATTCAAATTAAACTGAACCCATTCTTAAACCTTACATTATAACATTTATGGGATCTTAAGAGAGGATGATTCTCGAAAGCTGGATGTATGTGAGGGGCTAATGGCAGCTGTGTTTAAGAAGTTAAAACATTTCTGTTTACTTAGGTGATTAAAAAAAAGAAAGTGCCTATACACTGTAACTACCTAGAACATTTGGCCAAGGAGTTTGAATTTGACACAGTTGAGGAGGTGCTGTGGGTTTCTGAGTGAGCAAATTGAAGTGGTGAATTCTGGCAGCAGCTCTTTGTGTGTACCTTGGATAAAGTGTGGAGAGGTTGGAAGTAGATAGGGTGATCAGCTAAGAGGCTATTGAAATAATACATGTGAGTGATAATGAACCTGGAGTGGCTGGTAGCTGGGAAAATGGAAAGGAAAGACAATACAAGGGACTTTGCAGAGGATGAATCTATTGAATTTGGTGTTAAGGATGAAAGTAAAGGAAAGAGTAGTGAATCTGGCATTTTTAGGATAGATGTTAATTGACAAGGCATCTCTTTTGGGACATTTTGGGGGGGTAGAGAAGTTTAAGTTTGGTTGCTAAATAAATGTGTTCCAATTAAAGTCAGATTTGGACAGGTAAAAATTCGTATAGGTGGTGGGTAAATCTTTGTGGTTAGGGGAATTAAATATAAAATAAGACAGGGATAAAAGGACTGATTTATAAGTAATAGCCACAATTAAAAGAGGAGAACTAGGGAGAATGGTCTCATGGGAGTTTTCCAGATTTTGATGAGCTATATTTTCTATTAGTTACAAAAAGTAAAATAATATTCACTAGGAATCTGTTTTTTCCTGACCCCAAATTCATAAAGTTGGAACACAACAAATAAATTCATATGTGTTAGTTTGTGCTATAATTTTACAAGTAGTTGTCAAGCTAAGATTTTACTCTTAACTATCCTTTCAGCTGTTCTTTCTTTCTTTTTTTTTTTTTAAGATTTATTTATTTTTATTGTTTTTGACAGAGAGAGAGAGAGATACAGAGACAGAGAGAGGGGGGCAGGACAGGGCTGCACAGGGCAGGAACTGGGCCGGGGAGAGAACTGAACTGGGGGAACTCCCCAGTTCAGCCTATGGGTCCACATGGGCCGGGGCCGGGATTTGATCCTCGGTCCCTGGGGCTGCAAAGTGAGCTCTTAACCCACTGAGCCATCCTGGCTTACCTCAGCTGTTCTTTCTTGATCTTTCTTCTTCTACCCCTCTCACTCACACTCTATCATTGACCCAGTTTTGCTACATCAGAAGTATATAGTAGCAAAAGGAGACAAATATAAGTAGTGAAGAGGGAGACTAGGTGAGGATAACAGGAATGCCACAGCCTGTTAGAAGCCTGACACATTTCAAAATGAAGTCTTAATCTGGTCTGAGCTTTGTGGCAAAGTAAGTTTATTAACTATTTTAAGTGAATGATTTTTCATGATCTCTTCTTTTGTTGTTGCTAGACCTTCTTCTGTTGTTCATTTATCAATGTACTATATGGTAAAAACAACACTTGTTGAGACTACCATTATATATGCTAGACCAGGGGTGGCGAACCTTTTGGCGATTGAGTGCCAAAGTTTATGAAATAAGAGTATACTCGCTCGACTCACGTGCCAACCCATCGAGTGAGATAAAGGTATTGATTAGTTTTATATCTATAAGAGCATAAACAATAATTTTTAAAATGGTATTCACAGCTCCGCGTGCCGAAATAATTGCCCCGTGTGCCACTTTGGGCACGCATGCCATAGGTTCGCCACCCCCATGCTAGACCAAAAATGTACTGCAATGTAGAAATCAAGCATCATTTTGAGCCTATTCTTCTTTTCATTAATACCAATGTAACAATAAAGATGTTCCATATGAAATTATGAAAATGATTTTTTCTGTCCTGTTTATTTAGGAATAGAAAATAAATGGACAAAAATGCTGCTAAAGTAAAGCAAAGAATGATTCTTCCTTAGGGTTTTTATGATAGTGCATTAATTTCTATTCGAAAGAAATGTTCTTTTATTCAGTAAACACTTGTTTACATATTATGCATTTATTTTTTGCAGTAACTTAGGGCTGAGAAGGAAATTAAGGAGTATCATGAGACCCTTTCACTTTGTTGGAATATGCATTAGGGTTATGTTTTCTAAAGTGTGGGATGTGCAGCATAATATCAGTTATAATACAAGTAGGATTAGCAAACGATAACATCTGATGAAACCAAATGTGGAGAAAAAAGGTGCTCTCATACTGTATTTGTGGAAACAAAGGCTCTTTGGAAAGCAGTCTGGCAATGGTTTAAAATAAAAACCAGATACCATTTGAACAAACAATCCTACTTTTGGGATATTTATCCCAAAGAAATAAAATACTCATAAGAGTAATATATGTATGAGGTTATTAGTTGTAGCACTCGATTATTCCTCGAAAAGGGGGGTGGAAAATAAATTTTGTGGTAGAAAAGTTATGGACTAACCATACCATAGAAAATTATGCAGATACTAAAAAGAATGCATTAGATCTATTCCAAACTTAGAGAGATTTCCAATGTACAATTAAATGAGAAAAGAAAATTGTAAAGATATGTATATAGCATGATTTTAGTTTCTAAAACTTAATTCATATCATATGTTTTATATATATTTATTCTATATGTTTGTATGATTTAATGGGCATTGAGAAAGATATGGAAGGATAGATACTAAGTCATTAACTTGGAGGAATAATTAGGAGAAAATAAAAACAAAGTCTCAATGTACATGTATGAAATTTTGAGCAAGTGAATACTTAAAAAAGTAACAATTTAGCACTGGAGAACCTGAAATTAAAATAGGAGTTCCCAGCATAAATTGGGTTGAATAAACCCAGTATGAGATGCACAATGATTAAGTGTTTTCACCAGTTCCTCAGAATACAGTAATTGAAGGTAATAATAACCTTTATATTTAACTTATAAAGTATTTACCATAAAGTATATAGAGTTCTCATTTAAGAAAAAGTGTTAAGCATTAAGGGCATACTAGCACCATAATGAGACTTTATTCTTTTTTCTTTTTTTTTTTTTTTTATCTTTTCACATTTATAGAGAGAAATTATCTTTTTTTTTGTCTTCAGTGCATAGTTATTTCTATTTTACTTTTTGACAGATAGAGAGAGAGACAGAGACAGAGCCAGTTAGAGAACCGAACTGTGGGAACTCCCCAGTTCAGCACGTGGGTCCTGCCTGGGCCGGAGCCGGGATTCGATCCTCGGTCCTCATGGCCTCAAAGCGAGCGCTCAACCCGCTGAGCCGTCCCGGCTTTCCCCGAGACTTTATTCTTGAATCAACTTGAACCAAGATGGAAAAATTAGTGTTATTAAATGCCATGGTATATTCAACTACCAATCAATACATTTTTAATTGCCTACTATGTGCCAGACTCGACATTGTGCTAGGTTCTACCTTTATAGAGATAAGATAGAGTAGTTAGTGAAGGTAGGACCTCACAGTCTAGGTAGGGGTGATACAATAATAAGAACACACATACACACAACCACAAACAAAGCAACTATAGATTGTGACATGTCCAATAAGGATATAAACAGAATGAGGGAAAAGGCCATCATTTTTTCAAGATCAGTGAAGGCCACTGGGGAGGTATTAGAGGTGAGGACTAAAAGGTGGGTAGAGAGAATGCCAGAGGGCTCCATGTGCAAAGGCATGAGTTTGGTATGTTTGACCAATAGAAAGGAGACCAATGTACCTGGAGCATCAGTGAGTGAGGGGGTGAATGGTCAGTAAGAGATGAGGCTGAAGGGGCCACATCAAGCAGGGCCTTGTTTATACGAGAAGAGTGGACTTTTTTTTAAGGGAATAGTGAAAACCACTGAAAGTCTCTTACTTTGGAAATAGAATGATTCAATTTCTATTTTAAATAGACCATATTATATTTAAATAGATCAAATTGAAGTATAAACTTTCTTTTACCTTTCTGTGCTTTCTCATGGATGACTGCTTTGAGTAGACTGATTCTTCCAATTGGATTTCCTCCTGTCCAAGCAACTAAAAACAAACAAACAAAACCATTTCTCCTGTCCACAGTGTTCTTGGAATATCTTGAGCTGAGCCTCAGGTGACTCCTTTTCATCCAGGAAGCAGCAGAGTGTAGCTGGAGCCTGCATGGGCTTTGTAGTCTAACTTGGACTTGAATCCTTATTTGATCACTTTTTTGCTATGTGACCTTAGGTGTTTGCATTACTTTTGGAGCCTGTTTGCTTATCTAAGAAGGACAACTACATCTAGTACACAGTGATGCTGCAAAGGTTAAATAAGGTAATGAGTAAATGGTGCCTGACACATGCAGAACCCAATAAAGCTTAGTTCCTTATTGCCTTCTTTTTCTTCTAACATGAGATGAGGACTTTTCTTTCCTGAATAAGATTTGAGTCCCTTGTTTTTCTCCAGATAACTGTGTTGGACCTATAAAGTGATTCAAATGTTACTATGTGTTTATGATTATGTACATGTAATCAGTTACATTCTTGAGTCATAATTTGAAGATCTTCACAAGTTCCCACATTCAGAGATTCAACTGTAAGAAATAATTTCTCAAGTCTATAGGTTCTGAAAAGAGGTATAGCCATGGTCTAAGACTGAGAGACTGTGTAAGATAACATGTAGGGTTTTCTTTTGAACCTTCAAGTGCTCATTCTGCAGAGAAGAAATAATAGTCTAATCATAGGCTCTGAAATACCAAGACACAGATCTGAAAGAGCCTTATAATTCACTCTTTATGTGTGTAACTTTATTAAAAAAAAATCATCTCCCTGTTCTGTCTAGCTCTTTTTTGCTTAGTACAGCAGGTCTGTAAGTAAGGTCACTTTGCTCAAATTTGTTTCATTATAATCTTGATGAGATGCTGTAGGAACTTAACTCTTGTTTGTAATAGTTAGTCTGTGGTAAAATGGTTTCAGTACATGTCGTTTTGCCACAGTTCCAAGACCCTACAATCAATGTTAAGTGAAAACTTACTGTACTGCTGGTATTTCTGATTCGGCATTCACTGAAACCAGTGTCTTAGCCATTATTGGGCTTCTAGAACTGTGCTATTGGTTACTTACTGAGTCACTATTCTAGTGTTTTATACAAATTGTCATATTTAATCTTCAGAACAACTCTATAAAGTAAGGACCATTAGTATTCCCATTTTATAGTAGAGGAAACAGAGCCCCAGAAAGGTTAAGTACCTTGCTCAAGGTTATACAGTAAATGGAGGAAATTGCTTTATGTATTCGAGTGTAATTTGCCTTTTTTACTGAGTATTGTTTAGAGATATAGGTACATTAGTACATATATTAATAGAATCATGTTATTTTTCTGTAGACTTTCAAAAAATGTTCTTATTGAAATCTTCAAACATAAATAAATTTAGAAAAATAGAATAATGAATTGCCATGTACTCATTACTCAGCTTTACTAACTATCATGATGAATCTTGTTTCATCTACTACATTGCAGCTGTTTTGGATTATTTTGAAGCAGTTACCAGACATCATATCACTGCATCCATTAAACATCTGTACATAGTTCAGTATGTATCTCTAAAAGATGATGACTCTGAAAAACCAACCAACAAACCATAATATGATTATTACACCTGAAATATTCTTTAGTAACATGGATTTCCATTCAATGTTGAAATTTCCCTGATAGATTAAAATTTTTTTTTTTTTTTTAGTTTCTTTATTAAAATCAGGATCTGAGTCAGGTTCATACATTGCATTTGATTTATTTGTCTCTTAAATATTTCAACATTTTCTACACCCTACAAGGATAAATGTCCTTTTTCTATGACAAACATCTTGGTATTTAATCAAGGCTCCCCAACATTAGAGCATTCTATCACTCTAGGAGCTGCACCTTGATTGTCTAGGATGTGATTTGCCCAGGTTTGTAAATATATATGCTCCTTGTATGTTCCCATGGTTACTCAGATCAAGAGATTGAAATAATTTAAGAACATGCAAATTAATTATTCAACTTAATCTGCTCAGGGAAGCATTCTAGTTTCAATTCTTGAGTTCTCTGGGTTCTTATTTTAATTTCCAAGGTTTTTGGCTATTTTGAGCATAAAATTGTTTTGGTAGGCCTAATTTATTGTAGTAGCTTCAGTTTATTTCAGTGACTAAGTAGGGTCGGATACCTCACTACTGTGTTAGGAATGCATTGTTTAATAGATGACAGTAGGCCTTGCTATCATGGACAGTAAGAATACAGATGTTAAAGCAAAGAGAAAAATAAGCACAAAGTATTTAATGGAAGCAATCTGAGACAGAAAGGCAGACTTCTGG
Source organism: Craseonycteris thonglongyai (assembly GCA_004027555.1). NCBI lineage: Eukaryota > Metazoa > Chordata > Mammalia > Chiroptera > Craseonycteridae > Craseonycteris > Craseonycteris thonglongyai. The sequence goes on from PVKE010013011.1 coordinate 36,718, forward strand.
GGAAGTTTCTTTGCAAAATCAAATAGAATATTTTGTTTCTAGTGAATGTGTAACAGAAAGTGGTAACTAAAATTAGATGTCTAGAACTGCCTTTTCCCAATGCATGTGTCATTGATTTTATTAAATATCAGAAAAATTTTGCATCACTAATTAAAGCCTTTGTTTTAAAAAATTAGAGTTGGGGGAGGCCAGGATGGCTCAGTGGGTTAGGCGCTCACTTTGCAGCCCTGGGGACCTAGGATCGAATCCCGGCCCTGGCCCGTGTGGACTCATATGCTGAACTGGGGAGTGCCCCCAGTTCAGTTCTCACCGGGGTGAGACCACAGCCCAGTTCCTGCCCTGTGCAGCCCTGCGCCCACCTGTGGAATGAAACTATGTGGAAAAACCAATGATGTGCAACTATGGAGACTGTTCTGGGCCCTCCCCCTTCTCTCTGTCTCTGTATCTCTCTCTCTCTCTCTCTCTCTGCCAAAAACAATAAAAATAAATCTAAAAAAAAAAATTAGTGTGGCTCAGTAAAGTTGTTAAAATTAATGTAGCCAATTGTGTTTAAATTTATTTTTTTATAAGTAAAATTTTCTTTTTTT
>PVKE010013012.1:7170-37411 GCA_004027555.1 Craseonycteris thonglongyai
CTCGATCCCGCACCAATCACTGCAAGGCTGCTCGGACCGCCTCTCTAACTCAGCCAATCCAAGCAGGCTTTTTATGCATGCAATATACATGTTCTGTACCCGAAGCTACACTGTGTTCTAGTAAAAAGCCTGCTCAGATTGGCCAGAGTCAGAGAGGCGGTCTGTTATAACCTTTGAACCTTTGCTTGTTGTGATTGGCTCACCGTGGTACATACCGTATTTTCCGGCGTATAAGACGACTTTTGAAACGAAAAAAAGTCAACTGAAAATCGGGGGTCATCTTATACGCCCGGTCGTCTTATACGCCAGAAAATACGGTAATCTTATTGACTGTTACATTACAGGCTATGAGTAATTATTAGAGGATCTGTAATTGGAGCTCCAGACAGTGGTATCAAAGAATAGGACATAATTCCACCACATCACTTGTCCATTTGCCCTGAATTGAGTGAACTTGTATCATTTTTTATAAATGTTTTTGCTATAGTACATATTTTCTACATTTTTTTTGCTATATGTAATTGTGTTTTGCAATTATAAAATGAATTCTTGAAAAATGTACCCAAAGATTATAGCATAATCTTATATAATTCTTATTATAGTATAATAAGCTCTTTTAATGTAGTCACTGACATAAGTTTAATAATATTTCAAAAAGCTCCGATGCAAAGAAAGAAGATGAGCAATATAAACTCATAAAAGCAAGACAAATTTGTCAAGTGTTTTTCCCAATTATATTTGTTTTTACTAAAAAAAAACCAATCCATTATTCTTCCAAAGATACCAAAAATAAAAATATTCTGTTTTTCAGGGGTATAAGCTAACTTCATATAGAATACGAATATATTAAGATTTGATGCAGAGTTGAGAAAACTTCAGCAAACTCTACATTGCCAATTGCTTAAAGCAGATATTTCCTATTTAGGCTGATAAAGCTTATCGTATTTCTAAAATCCTGAGTGAATGCAAGAATCAATTCAGCCTTAATTAACACTGTGCTTTTAGTTCCTTTAGAAGATTATATGGTACAAGATGATAAACTTTGCACAGTTTGCCAATGTAGAATTTATTCCTTTTTAAATTCATTGGGTGACATTGGTTAGCAAAAGTATATAGGTTCCAGGTGTACAATTCTATATTATATCATGTATGTATTGCATTGTGTGCTCACCACCCAGAGTTAGTCCTCCTTCCATCCCCATATATTTGACCCCTTTCCCTCTTCTGCCACCTCCCACACCTTCACCCTCTGGTTACCACTAAACTGCCTGTGTCTATGAGTTTTGGTTTGTCTTTGTTTGTTGCTTTCAGATTTACATCCCATGTACCGTATTTTCCAGCGTATAAGACGACTTTTGAAATGAAAAAAAGTCAACTGAAAATCGGGGGTCGTCTTATATGCCCGGTCATCTTATACGCCGGAAAATACGGTATGTTAAGTCGTGCTTCTTGACTTATTCTGTCTCACTTATTTAGCTTAGCATGATAATCCCAAGATCCAGTCATGTCATAAACGGCAGTATTTCATCTTTTCTTATGGCTGAGTAATATTCCATTGTATATAATGTACCACAGCGTTATATCTAGTCATCTATCAAAGGACACCTGCTTATTTTCATTCCTTGGCCACCATGAATAATGCTGTAATGAACAACATGATACATATATATTTACAGATAAATGATTTTTCAAATTCTTGTAGTAGATACCCAGAAGAGAGACTGATGAGTCATATAGTAATTTTATTCTTAATATTCTGAGGAACCTCCATACTGTTTTATGTAGCAGCTGTGCCAACTTGCCTTCCCATCAGCAGTATATGAGGGTTCCTATTGCTCCACAAGTACTCCAACTCGTGTCACTACTTGTCTTATTGATAACAGCCATTCTAACAGGCATGAGTTGGTATCTCATTATAGTTTTGAATTGCATTTTCCTACTAACTAGTGAAGTTGGACATTTTTTTATATCTCTGGTTGTCATTTGTATGTCTTCTAAGGAGAAGTGTCTGTTTGGAACCTCTGCCCTTTTTAAAATTGTATTGTGTGGTTTTTTGTAGTTGAGTTTTAGGAGTTCTTTTTATATTTTGGATATTACCCCTTCATCATAGTGTTTGCATATATCTTCTTTCATTAGGTTAGATGCCTCTTTGCTTTGTTGATAGTTTCTTTTGCTGTGAAGAAGCTTTTTAGTTTGATGTAGTCCCATTCATTCTGACTCAGCTTTCTTGCAGAAACCAGGGAAAGCAAATGGTTTTCAATACGACAACTAGGGAAGTATCAAAGGGAAAACAAACATTCCCCCCACCCTCCCCTTAAAATTAGTCAATAGACATTGAAAGAAAAGCAAGGAGAATAAAAATCAGTAATTAAAAATGCAAGATGAGGGGAAGTTGAATAGCTCAGTGGGTTAAATGCTCACTTTGCAGCCATAGGGACCAAGGATCAAATCTCGGGCCCAGCCTGTGCAGATCCATATGCTGAACTGACATGTGCTTCCCATGTGGGAGGTCCCCAGTTCGGTTCTCACCCCCGGGTTTGGCCCCTGGCTTGAGGGGGCATGCCTCCCATGTGGGAGGCCCGTGCCCACCTGTGTGGAATGAACCCATATCGAAAACTGATGACATACAACTACAGAGACTGCTCTGGGCCCCCTCCACCTTCTCTCTCTCTCTCTCTCTCTCTCTGTCAAAAACAATAAAATAAATCTTCTTTAAAAATGCAAGATAAATCTGTCAGTTCTCCTTCAAGATGATCAGATAAAATAAAATTGAACTGAAAGAGAAAATTCTACCTACAGATTTTTAAATTACACATTGTTTACTTTAACAGGGGTCTCCAAACTATGGCCTGTGGGCCGCATCTGGCCCATGGAGACCTTTTTATCTGAATAAAATAATATTAAATAAATAATTAAAAACAACATCTATGTTTTGATTCTTTTTTATTTGGACCTCGAGTGTGTAGTCAGCCCCCAAACTGCTGTTTGATAGTTAATGCAGCCTGCGGGCTGAAAAGTGTGGAGACTCCTGGAAGATAATACTTAAAGCCATGCACATGTGGGGACTTCTATAGTTAGTTACAGATTACTGAGCCTGGAACAGTAAGTTAATAGACTGTGAAAGGAAAAAAATGATCATGAGATGAGACAACTGATAGATCAGCAACTCTTGGGATTAGAAATAGGAATGACTATTACCTCTTATATAGACCTCCAAATTTTAAGAGAAAAACTTCACTGACAATGTAGGTGGAAGAAGAGATATTTCTTAAAGCAATCTGTATGCCTTCCTTCACTTAAATAGGGACTTGGGAAGAGTGTGAAAGGATACTAGAGGTGAAACTGTATCCTTTTGATTCTGTTTTCTAATGTGTTTGGGGAGGGCTTTATTTCTCTTTGTAGTACTAAATTACATATTACCTTTGTAAATATAGAAAAATTCAGTTGGAAGAAAATGAGTTAAAGATTTTGAGGATGTCTTTTTTTTATTGTTAAATTTATTGGGGTGACATTGGTTAGTAAAAATTACAAAGGTTCCAGGTGTACAAATCTAGAGTATTTTGTCTATGTGTTACAATATGTGTTCAACACCCAGAGTCAGCTCTCTTTCCATCACCATATATTTAGCACCTCCTCCCTCCTCTCCAACCCCCCCTCCCCTTTTACCCTCAGGTAACCACTAAACTATTGACTACGTTCATGAGGTTTTGTTTCTTTGTTGCTTTCAGTTTTATATTTCACATGAGTGAAGTCATATGGTTCTTGGCTTTTTTCTGTCTGGCTTATTTTGCTTATCACGATGATCTCAAGTTGCATCCATGCAAATTGGCACAACCACTATGGAGAACAGTACGGAGATTCCTCAGAAAATCGGAATGGAGTGACCATATGACACAGGAATCCCCCTTCTGGGAATCTACCCAAAAATCTTGAAAACCTTAGTTCATAAAACCATATGTGCCCCGATGTTGATTGCAGCGCTATTCATGATGGAGGATAAGTCCTAGACAGTAAATATTTTTATTAATCAAATAAAAATTATGATACAAGAATTTAATCTAAGATATATTGGTATTTGGAGAAAAAAAGCAGAAAAGTATCCCCTAATTTTCCCTGTATTCAGCTATATAACAATCTACAGATTCTGGTTTTTATAGTAAAAAGAACTGAAACCAGTCTGTTTATTCCAGCCTTACTTCCAACTCTATTTGTAGAAACAACTTGAGTCTTGACCTGAGGTTTCTCAGAACTTGAAGTACTTGTATTCGACTAGTTCAGTGATTAAAAATGCATGGTAGGTTTTTCTCCGAAGCAACTCTAACAATGGATTAGTATCTATTGATTCCTCAAGGAAAAGTTAGTAACCCATACATTTATTCCTAGAGGAAATACAGTTCCCTTCATGACAAAACTATTGGAGAACACACTTCTCATTATTGTATACTTCAAATTTTGTTAATATAGTAGAACTAATGTTAAGTGTTTTTACTATTAAAAAAGAAAAAAGATCCAACTAAACTTTGGGAGGTGTAGGATATCTCTGTTACCTTGATTGTGATGATAGTATCATGAGTTTTTAAGTTGAGCTCATAAGATATGTGCAGGTCTTTGTATAACGATTAGTACAATAATGCTATTTAGGGAAAAAAAATCTTCAGTTAGGCAAAAAGTAAAACTAATGGAAAGGAATGGAAGTATCCCACTCCATGATAGTGTTGGAAAGGGAAAGGTGAGAGAAAATAAAGGATAGATTGATCACAAAAATATAGTCTTAATATTTCAACCTTCCCTAAATCCCTGTCACTGCTATATAACTTCTCAGTGCTCTTACATGGTAGCTGGGGCTTGTGCATCACCTCTCTAATCTGGGCTCACCTTTAGTTATATGCTTCAGTCAAAAGCTTAAATAAATGTATATTAAATATATATAAATTGTATATATGATTTAGTGTATACAACACTAAATACTATATTTGGGCTTGGAATATGTAGAATAGGTATAGGAAGAATATAGAATAAAATACATACAATTATCCTTTTTTTGTTAATTTATGTGTACTTAGTAGCCCAATGACTAAAGCTACTCCCTTGAAATTTCCTTTCTTTTTTTACTTCTAATGTTGAAATGAAAAATTTATAGCTTAAATGAACTAAATTAAATTTTAGGTTGATATCTCTACACTAAGGAAAGGTATTATTACTAATTTTTTGCTGAAGACCTACCAAGCATCTATTTGAAGTTACAAAATAGATTATTTTCTTTCTCAATTAACAATAGTCAAGAAAGCTCTTCTCTTTCTAATGCCCTTGATAGAGTTGATTTAAAAATTTTGTGGGGGAAAATTAAAGTATAGGTGAAATTTTACCAAGTCAAATATATATATATATATATATATATATATATATCCTCCAACCCCACTAATATCCATGGCTTATTTCCCTGAGTTTGTGCCACTGAACATATGTGACGTACTTAGGAAAATAAAACAATCTGACTTCCGCGGAAGCTGGGATGGCTCAGTAGGTTAAGCACTCGCTTTGCAGCCCCCAGTTCAGTTCTTGCCGGGGCCCATGCGGGAGGCTCCCGGCCCAGTTCCTGCCCTACGCAGCCCTGTGCCCACCTGTGGAGTGAAACTATATGGAAAACTAATGCTGTCAACTATGGAGACTGCTCTGGGCCCTCCCCCCTTCTCTCTGTCTCTCTCTGTCTCTCTCTCTCTGTCAAAAAACAATAAAAATAAATCTTAAAAAAACAACAACAATATGACTTTGAGAGGAAGTGTTTATATTAAATATATATATATATTTAAGAGAGAGGACAGTATCTAGCCATGTATATGTAATATGAAAAATAGAGGCATTTATGCCTGGCTTTTTTCTAGATAACATTATATATATATATATATATATATATATATATATACACACACACACACACACACACACACATATACACACACACACACATACATACACACACACACACACATATACACACACCTCCCTCCTTGTTTTTCTGAGATTTATTCATTTCAGTTCCCCAAACTTTGGAAGTTGATCATCTATTGCTTGGTCTTTCTTTCGTCCTTCTCTCTACCCTTTCACACTCTGGAATTCAAGATGGACCTCCCTGAGGATTAAATTATATCCAGAGAATGACTTGGACTCTGGAGGGAAAGAAATCCAACACCCCTTCAGGTACAGCTGATGATCTCTATGCCATCTACACTGATGTCAGATCTTTGAGACATGATTAATTGCAGAAGAAAAGAGGAAAGCACACCTAGTTCTCTACATATACAATTTTAAGTAATCCAAAGTCTACAAATTAAACTCTTAAACTAGAATATTTTAATCTTGAAAAACTGATTGGTAGAAAACGCCATTGCCCTGATACAAAATATCACTACAAAGCCCAGGTATTCTGGGATGGTGGTACCTGTACTCTATCTCTGTGAACTCCTTTAGAATTGCACTTGTGTGCCTACAGCAGAAAATCTAAATAAGTGCCAGTGACTTCAATATAACGGGGAGCCATTTTTCTCATTTAAGAAGTCCACAAGTTACCAGTCCACAGCCAGTAGTTTCGCTCCTAGAAAAGCCATAGGGACTTAGACATCATCAGCAAGTTCCCTGAGCACTTCCGTTTTCATGTTCACACAATTGTTGTTCCTCTATCATGTATCATGTTGACATGCCAGAAAAAAAGAAGCCCAGCTATGAAAAGGCAAAGGTAAATACTGAATGATTTGTCCTTTGTTTATGAGGAGAAAAATAGTATTCTGTAAGCTCCAGCCCATGAGCACTTCTTACATTGGTCAGAATGAGATCACCAAGCTAGTGAAAGTCTAAAGAGAAACCTGGAAACTTAAATGTGAAGGTGAGTGTCTTGCACCCTAAACCAAATAGGGGTTTCTTTTGTGAATAGAGAAGGGGAGGGTACATGTTAGGAAGCAGTGCCTGCCACAGTACTGGATGCCCCTTGTTCCTGTGAAATTAAATTTTTTCCCAGGGAAAGGGGAAAGGGGACTTTCAATTTTCAAAGCATTGTTGAGACCTTTGCCATGACAGGGCAACAGAGAAAACCTGTGGGTGGCAAAAGTGATCAATCATGGAAAAGAGGTTGGATAGGTCAATAGATATAACACTGGCAAGCAGACTTTGATGTATGAGGAAATAACAAACTCTAACTTCCTGTAGTGCTGTGCTAGGTGCCATGAGGGGAAACAAATGCATCATTCAGTAGCCTCTTTAGCTTGGAATAACCACACATAACTGGTGCAGCCACTTTTCATTACTGATGACAGTCAGAAATGCTGAGATGGGTCTATAATCAGTAATGTGAGTGTCCTCATGGGAAAAAATTTGACCTTTCTTATTCCTGTTTTATTATTGTTCATAGAATGATAATTTGAGTGAACCAGCAATCATTAGCTGCTGTAATTGGCTCTGTCCTGCTAGATGTTATTGCTTTTAAAAATAATGATGGTGAGATGGCAGGTATTTATGAATATATTATTTACTCCCGATGTAAAAAAATAAATAAGGGAAGGACAGATGCCACAAGTGAGGCAACAGAAATAGTTGAGCAAAGAAACTGATTTTTATCTTTAAGACATTTCTTGCAATATTAATGATTTTTATTTTCTATAAAATATACTGATTGATGTGAAAATTAAAAAGGTCTCTTTCTTCACATCTGTGAATCTTTTTTTCTGTATTATTATTTTAAATCACTACCATTTTTACCTTTGTATTATAGGAAAGTAGTTATATACTATAAGCAAAAATTGATATGAAACTGCTTTAGCTATTGTGTCATATTCAAAATATTACAGTCTGTCAATATTATTTAGTACCCAGACAATAGTTTTGGGGAACCTCTGGTATTTGAAATGCATTACAGCTGCCTGCAATAATTATTACCAAGCACATCTGCAAAACCAGTACCCCAGATTATAAAGATTTAAAGCATTTTCCTCCCACTCTAAGTGCAGTAGAGTTAAGGAAACAATATATTTTCATTTTTAACAAATGGACTTTCTCAGAAACAATCATAAAAATATAGTAAATAATAATGTACTTTTCCATTACATCAAATTGGATTTTTTGGTCAACAGAAAGAACAAGAAATTTCAAGGGATATACAAATGTCAGAGACTAAAAATATATGTTGTTTCTTTATAAATTTGTACCCAGAAGCTGAGGAAAAATTCCAAGCTAAGACACCTGTGTATATTTCAAAATATTTAAATGCTTCTTAAATACAATTTTTGGATATAAAATGGAAAGTCTCTGACTGAGTGTGTTTTATTTTGTTGAGATAAATTACCAAAACTTTCTCTGTAATGTTGTAGTTACAATGAGAGTGTATTGACTGACTTATAGTAAAAAAAATTAATAACTTTATCAAATTTTCAGGGCCACATCCCAAATACTTAGGAAGAAAACACAGCTCCATTTTATAGATGCTCAGAACAAAATCAGACAAGTAGCCAAGGGATGATGTACCTTACCATACTTCTAAAGTCTACCGCGACCATTCTTATTTATCTTCCTAAGAGTTTACAGAGAATATTATGATATGATATGGCATTAACTTATAGTGTTCTCTTTAAGTATCATATAACTATTTCTATTTCTCATTTATGGTTTTTACTGATATTTTGAGTTTCAATTTATAATCAGTAATCAGAACAAATCTTAAGTGTAAAGCTTGAAGGATTTTGAAAGTGTAGGCATAAGGTAAGCATTACCCAAAACAAGAGAAAGAATATTTCTATATCCCGAGAAAGTGCCCTTATTACTTTGACCAACCAATGCTAATTTCTGTCATCATAAATTAGTTTTGCCCATTACTAAAATTCTAATAAATGAAATCATATATAATATAACAATTCTATAGCATGTGAAAAGAAAACAAGAGTTATTGTGGGAAAAAAATAGAGGAGGATAAGAGAAATCATGTTAGGGGTGTGGACAGTTTTAAATAAAATCATGATAAATATGTTGAGAAATAACATTTAAGTAAAATAATTCAGAAAAGGAAGGCCATTAGATATCTGAAGGTCACCATCTCAGACTAAAAAAATAGCTGAAGAGAAGACCCAAAGAAAAAAAGGATTTCAGACATGTTCAAGGAACAGCAAGCAGGAGCCAGTGGTCAATTCAGTTAGGTCAGAGTAAGCAACATGGAGAGTCATAGCTGATGAAGTCTTGAAAATAATAGAGGAAATGACATTATATTATTACATATTTTATTTAAATCACTATAATAAGACCAATTGGGTATGGGATATAACAGAAAGAGTATACTAATGAAAGAGTTGATGTTTGTTTGTTTTAGCTTTTTACTTTGTGTGTTTATTTGGCATGAGCAACTGGTAAAATGATGTAGAAGAGGTTAAGTAAATCTATGTCAAATTAAAAACTTCAGCACAGATGTTTGAATCTCTAGTCGTGAGCCATTTGCAAGAACAATAAAAACAAATGATGTTGCTTCAGTTAGATTTGATTTCTCCCACCTTCACTTATAAAATATATGCCCTTAAAATGAACATTGAATGCCTCCAGTACTCAGGTTCCTTAATTTCTTAAGTCTGGGTTCTAGAAATGCTGACTCTGAGATGTGGATTCCTGTGCAAGTGATTGATTAAGAAAGTGTTCCAAGAATAAACTGTAAAGGCAGGAGAAAAGAGGACTAAGAAGTTGAAAAAGCTAAACAAGATTGAGATTACAGAAAAAATCCTAGTGTTAAACAGACTCCACAAGGAGTTCTGCAGTATAAATGATACCTCAGTTTCTCCTGACTCAAGAAAGGGAGCTGGACTGGACTCCTTGACCTATTCATTGACTCTGAACCCTCATCCCAGGAGAGACATAAAATCCCAACAATTCTGGCTCTTTGTAAACACAGGCAAAATGGCTCCAGTAGCTCTGGGCCATCTCCGAAGACTTGCAGGTGGGCTTAGGTCCAAAAGAGCACGGAAGCTGAAGAAATAGGTTTTTATTTTTATTGAACATGGTTTTTAAAAAAGAAAACATTGCAGATTCTAGTACCAGTAATATGGGTTACTAGTAATTGGCCCTAGGGTGAATTACTTTACCTCACTCAACTCTATTTTTTAATATTATTTTTGTCTTTAATGTAAAAAGTTAATAGTAACTCTTGCCCTGCCACCCTCTCGGTTGGATCAAAGAGAATAACATATATTTCACAATACTTTGTAAAAAATAAAAATTACGGTTCTCATGTAAGATATTATTTAAAAATATATTATTTTATTATTGAAAAGACATGTTGGAAAGCCTCTTTCCTAAGGTTCATGTGCTGAGAGACCTTTGTTCTTTCTGGAAGAAAGCTAAATAAGAATCTTTGAATATGGCTGTTTTCTGATACTAATGGTACATGTGTTCCTAAATCAGCTTCATTCACCACCCTTAAAACTGTGTTATTTAAACAACTTGAAGATTACTGAAAGTGCATTCCTCATCAATACCAAGATCCAGTGTTTAGTGGTTTATCACGTAAATACTGAATCAATAATCTTTTGAGGAAACTGCTTGTATCACAGTGTATTTTTACTTTTTGACGATAAGTTTGGGAATTCCTTAGATATTATTTTGAACTGTGGATTTCATAAATAGATAGGCTGGCTATGTTTAACTTCCCTTAATTATATTTAACTTTTATAATAGCTCAAAAATAGATCACAACCATATATGTCATTGGATATAAGAATATGTTTTAATGCAAGTGTCTCTTGAAATGTTATGGTAGAAAGTTCATGGCAATAAAAATTGAACACTTCAGAATATTTATAGATCCACTTAGAAATGTGATTCTCTGCATAGGATATCACATTTTACACACATGAATATTTAAAGTTAAGAGCACAGAATGTAAATTCTGCAACAGACAGCACCTCTCGAGGCAAGGGTAGATTTTACAATATTTCAAAGTAGAGTTTATAGTTGTCAAGTCTGTTTTCATTGCATACAGTCTAGTGGTCTTAATTTTTCACCTAACTATGGGAATTGGAAGAAGAATCATATTCATAAGTGTTTGGACAAAATATCTTTAAAGAGTGCCATATTTTCAACTCAATTCAAAAGAATCAAATCTAAATTTGGAAGTCAACTGATTATCATTTAGTAGTATTAGTAAAAAAATCTTAATATACATTATTTCACATGATCTTTTACTACTTTTGATGGGACAACATAACCATTTGTCTCAAGATTACAGTTTTGGGAACTTAATAAACGAAGTTTTGTGGACTCGATTGGTATATTGGAAGCTGTGCTGGGAACATGCAGTATGACAAAGGCCAGTTTGGAACAAACGTTCTCATGGACATCTTTGTCCATGGCCTTCATACTATTAAGAAGTCTTACCTACAGAAACATAAGAGAAAGCCTAATTTGTTCCATTAGATTCTGGATTTTGTCTCTATTCACCTAAAGCTAGACATAAAATTTTACTTCAGATGGGTACAGAGGAACCTGAAAAACTTGACCATCTAGTGATTCAAAAACACTGTCTTGTATCTGTCTTTTTTTTTTTTCCTCTTCTGTACAAGAGGGGCAGTTTGATCTATGTTTCATAAGACTCTGGCTGCTGCACAGAATGTAAGAATTTTCCACCATGAAGTCCTTATTTATGTTCCTACAACTGCTTTTTATCCCAGTCTTTACCTTTCAAAATCTGCCAATTTTACATTCAAATACTACCTCCTTAATTAAGTCTTCCCAAGATTTTTACAGCAGTTACTCATTTTCTCATGTACTTTATTTTTGTATATTGTGTATTGTCCCTATTATAATTATTGCTATTATCCTTTTTTGGAGAAAAACAACCATATAATGTGCATTTTTGTATTCCTATTCTTAGTTCCTTCCACAAATGTTTAATACATGCTTGTTGAGTAGAAAGGAATTAAAAATATGATTGGACCAGTAATATTTGCTCAAAGAACTCCATGAGTTCTAACATTTAATATTTAAGTGAGATTCTAAATTCATTGAATATACTGGAATAAAAACTACCCTTATTCAGGACACCAAGTTTATATATTCTTTTCTATCCTCATTGGCAGACTTGCTGACCTTCCACAATTTTGCTAAAAGCTGCTAAAAAAAATCAAATAGCCCTTACATTCTAAGTTAAAGCCTCTCTCTTCAAAATTTCTGCTGCACATAATATATATTCTAGTCATGTCTGGAGATAAGCTTTTAATGTATTCCAAGTGTAAGGAAGATGGTTGTTTTCTTTTTATGAGCTCAACACTTTCTGTACACTCATAGTAATATTTCAGAATGTCTATTAATGAGAAATTAGGAATTAAAACTGCATGTCATTGTTTCAGCATTACTGATAGTTTTCCTAAGCCATGTAAACAGGCATTCAACCCATACACACTTACTGCACACAGCAAGCAAGAGGTTAAGCCTTCCTAAATTTCTCATTGCTGTCAAAGTTTTTGAGAAGTAATTCCTGAACAACATGATATCACACTATAAAGTGTGTTCTGGGAACACAAGGGCTGTCCAGAAGAAATTCAGCTATAAATACCTCTATTTTTTTTCCATATTACATGCTGGACATCGCATGTAATATGGACAGCCTTTGTATAATCCCAAATTATAAATCAGCCAAGGACTTGTCTAATCTAGAATGTAAAGATAAAACTAAATATGAAAATAAACCACTACACTGGATCACTAATATCTTTTGATATGTGAACTATCAATCATCATCATCATCATTACTGAGGAGTCAGATAATATCTTCTCTTGAAGATCCCATGGGTATCTTGAAAACCAACATATATCCAGAACCAAATTCATTACTCCCTCAAATGTTTTATTGTTACATTTATTGGGGTGACATTGGTTAGTTAAAACTACACAAGTTCCAGGTGTACCATTCTATAATACTTCATCTAGGTTGTATTATGTGTTCACCACCCAGAGCCAGTTTTTCTTCCATCACCACTTCCTCAACTTTGACCCTTTTCTAGATTTGGTAACTCAGTGGATATCCCATTAAGTCCCCTGGCCCATTAAGAGACCTCGATGGCATCTTTGATTCTTCCCCTTCCATCAGCATATAAACAAAATTGGTTTCCAAGTCATGTTGACATTTAGTCACCAATCTTCTGCCTCTTTCCATCCTCATGTACAATGCCTCCTTTCTCAGCAGGATTACTGCAGTAGCCTCCTAACCGCTGTCCCTCTCTTCATTGTTATTGATCTCTGTAAAATATTTGAATTATGTGGTGCTGAAGATTAAAAGCTTTTCTTAGTTTTCATGTCCCTCATGCTAAAATTCAAATAGAAAAGGCATACGTATAAGATAGGACCTTTAGTCCCCCTGACACTTTACTCCTACCACATCTGCTTTCAAACTAAACAACTTAAGAGATTTTTCAGGTGTACTCTACTTTTTCTCAACTTTTGCTCTTGTAGGTATGGCCCCTCTTCTTCCTGGAACACTGCCATCTATACAAGCCTCCACTTTTGCAGATGACCCCCATCAGTATTTCCTGACTACCTCTTTACCCCATCAGCTTCCCATCATGCAGATTAGGTACATTTCTTGTTGCACCTAACACACACTCATAATCCAATGCCATTGTTTGTACTTGTCAAGGTACTTGATCTTATTATATTTCTAGACTATAAGCTTCTTTTGATTTGTATTGACCACAATCTTCTTATAAGAGAAACTGTGACATTAACTACATCAGCTGGAGCTTTTACTGAAGACTCCTGACTATATGCACATAAATACTCTATATATATTTGTTAGGAAAACATATGTGATTCAAATGTTCCAACACCACCTGCCTCAACAGATGGTATATTTTTTTGTATTAGCTTCACTAAAACTTTGTCAGTTTGCTAAATCATACAATTAGTTTTATACTCATATCATGCACTTATAATGGGATATTGATTGGGTGGTAGTAGACAAATTGTCTGAGAATCTTATGTTATTCATTAGTGTTAACATGACTCTTCTGACCATATAATTGCTTTTCATGCAGGCATATATAGTTGTTATTTCAAAAGACAAATTAGTGTTATCTCATCATCCACACTACATGGAGAAAATTTAGGAATTTTTCATAGAAATGCAGGCTCTAAAATAAATTTGTTGACCCACTTGATTCTGTTGTGTAAATGACTAATATACTCAAAACAAAGCCATTCCAATTTACCACATCTATAAATCTCACTTAATCATGGTGAATGAACATTTAAATGTGCTACTAAATTTGGTTTGCTAGTATTTTATTGAGTATGTTGCATCTATACTCACCAGGGATATTGGTCTGTAGTTTTCTTTTCTGGTAGCGCCCTTTCCTGACATAAATATGGGTTTGAGTATTCCCTCCTCTTCAATATTTTAGAAGAATTTGAAAAGAATTAACATTAATTTTTCCTTAAATGTTTGGTAAAGTTCAACAGTGAGTCCTTGAGGTTTTCACTGTTGGGAGATTTTTTGATTACTAACTAAATCTCCTTGCTAATAAATGGTCTCTTCACGCTATTTATATTTTCCTGACTCAGTCTTGGTAGTTCGTATGTTTCTAAGAATTTTTCAAATATCTTGTAGGTTCTTCAGTTTGCTGGCATATAATTGTTCACAACAGCCTCGTATAATTCTTTGTATATTTGCAGTATCAGTTATAATATCCTGCTTTTTTATTTATAATTTTATTTGTGTCCTCTCTTTTTTTCTTTTGTTAATTTGGCGAGTTTTCTCATTTTGTTTATTTTTCAGAAAACCAACTCTAAGTTTGGTTAATCTTTTCTATTGTTTTTCTGTTCCCTAATTTATTTATGCTTCCATATTTATTGTTTCCTTCCTTCTGCTAAATGTGAACTCATTTTATTTTTATTTTTCTAGTTCCATAATGTACAGAGTTAGGTTATTTTTTCTCAATAAAAATACTGTTAATTTTCTATACAATAATTATGTGCTGGTCATCTATTGGAGTGGAGGATTTAAAAAATTAGAAATCACTTTTTTCTAGTCTTTTAGAAAGAGTTTTATTAAAATATAGCTATATACAACATTATATTAATTTCAGGTATACAACATAGTTATTCAATGTTTATATGCCTCTAAAGAAGTGCTCACCATAATTCTAGCCACCATCTGATACCATACCACTCTATCACAATATTATTGACTATATTCCTTATGCTGTACATTAATTATATTCCTATGAGTTATTTGTTTTATACCTGGACATTTGAAATTCTTATTCCCCTTCACACTTCCCTCACCTTTTAATATTTCATTTCCAGTTGACATTCAGTATTTATTAATTTCACATGTACAGCATAGTAGTTAGACATTTATATAATTTAAGAAGTGATTCCTCTGTCTAGTACTCACCTGGCAATGTACAGCTGTTATCTTATTATTGACTATATTCCCTATGCTTTGTTTTACACACTCATGACTATTTTGTAACTACCAATTTGTACTTCCTAATTCCTTCTCACCTTGTCCCCTAACCTCCTCCCATCTGTCACCCTGATAAATCTAGTGCCCATCTGATACCATACATAGTTATAATAATATTGTTGACTAGAGTCCTTGTGCTCTACCCTACATCCCCATCACTACTTTGTAATAACCAGTTTGTACCTCAATCCCTTCCCCCTTTTCACCCACTCCCTAACCCCTTCCTATCTGGCAATCATAAATTTGTTCTCTATATCTATGAGTTTGTTTCTGTTTAGCTTGTTTGTTTTGTTCTTTAGATTCCATATATATGCAAAATCACATTGCATCTGCCTTTCTCTGACATACTCCACTAAGCATAGTACCATCCATTTCACTGTGGTCAAAGAAGATATGTGATATGATTTCAGTCTTCTTGAATTTGCTAAGACTTGATTTGTGACCTAACATATGGTCTGTCCTAGAACATATTTTGTGTGCACTAAAGAAGAATGTGTATTTTGCTGTTGGTGGGTAGGATGTTCTGTATGTTTTTTAGGTATAATACATTTGGTCTATAATGTTCTTGAAACCTACTGTTTCTTTACTTATCATCTGGGTAATCTATCCATTGTTGGTAGTGGGGTATTAAGGTTTCCACTGTTATTCTATTGCTGTACATTTCCCCTTTTAAGTCTGTTAATTTTTTGCTTAATGTATTTAGGTACTCCAATGTTGGGCACATAAATTGTTAAAATTGTTATAGCTTTGAGGTGTATTGATCCTTTTATGATTATATAATGGCCTTCTTTGTGTCTTTTATCATTTTTAGTTTAAAGTCTGTTTTGGTTGATATAAGTATAGCTTCTCCTGCTTTTTTTTGGTTACCATTTGCCTGCAATATCTTTTTTATTCCTTTATTCTCAGTCTGTGTGTGTCTTTAAGGCTAACATGATTCTCTTGTAAGCAGTATAAGTATAGCATTGGATCTTGTTTTTTTGTTAATACATTCAACCATTCTATGCCTTTTGATTGGCAAATTTAATATTTTTACATTTAAAATAATTATTGATAAGTAAAAACAACTTACTATTGCTATTTTGTGAATGTTTTCTGGTTTTGAAAATGCACTGTTTTTTGTCTCTAGCCTCCTGTCTGTTTTGTGTGTTTGATGTCTTGAGGTATCAGTATGCTGTGACTTCATCATGATGGACTGTTATGTGAGTATAGTATATGCTAGAAAAGGCATTAAAAATCAGAGGAGAAATGTGGTTGCTCAACAAACAAGGTCAGAGCAATTTTTATTATAAAATCAAATGCTTCTGTCAAAACATGCACAAAATTACTATGTATATTATATAGACCTAAACATAAAAAAGAAAAAAATTAAACTATGTTTAAGACTAATGTTGTTATAATATTGGTCAGGGAAAGTTTGACTTGAAATAGACATAAATCATAAAATAATTAGTAATTGTGGCTATAAAAACTTCTGTAGTAAAAAAAGATCATAAAATTAAAAGAAGAAAAATAAAATGGAAAACACAACCAACACAGTATAGAAACATAAAAAATCAAATAATTCCTACTAGTCAATAAGAATATGATAAACAATCCAATAGAAATTAAACAAGGGATATGTATGGGTAACTCAAAAAAGAAGCAGTACAATTAGACACGTGAAGATGAAATCAGACACAGGATCATTAGTGGTTGGAGAAAATACAAAATAATAAGATATCATTTTAAACCTGTTCTAGTAGCAAAGTTTATAATGATTCCAAATGGTAAAAAGATATGAAAATGGAAATCTCATACAAAAGCTGGCGAGAATATAGCTGACATTGGAGGGCAATTTGGCAATATTTCTAGAAGTTTAAAGTAAGCATATACAACAACCCTACATTCCATTTCTCACCATACTCACATGCATTTAAGATATATGCATGGGGACATCTATCAACATTGTTTGTAATAGGTATTGCACTGTTTCCGTTTAAGCTTATCAAAAAAGTGATGGAGAAATAAATAGTGAATTATACAAAGAAATAATATAGCATCAAAATGAATCAATTAGAATCACTAGATATACTGGCTTAATTTACATGAAGTAATTAGAAAACAATGTTGAGAAAATACTGAAAATTAAAATAATTCATAATCTGGCCATAAGCCTCAAATAAAAATAATTTTATCTCTCCCAGCTTAACTAGTATTTCCATTTGTTTTAGTTCCACCCATCTTTTCTTCATTGAGAGGTTATATAACTAAATCTCTACTCATTAAAATCTTACACATTATTCAATATTAAGCAATACAGGTTATATGTACAATACAGATTATATCTTCTCTGTGAATTTTTCCTGGTATGTGATTGATAGAATTTTATTTCCCTCCTCTACATACCTGAACCAATTGGAAACATAAATCAAACAAGCAAAAGGCCTCAGAAATTGTGGTTCAGCATCCTCATTATATGCGGGCTGTCTGGAAAGTATGTAGTCATATAATATGAAAAATAGAGGCATTTATGGCTGGATTTTTTCTGGACAGCCCTCAGATGTACTTAAAGAAACCAAGTCCATAGAGGTTAACCTAATCATAAGAACCAAAAACTAACATTCTCATGACAAAGATACTTTGTTTCTATAGACTGTCACCCAACTCTTGGCCAGTGATCATCTACATCTGCTCAGTTCACCTGCTGAACGGTCACTGTGTAAACATTTCCCATTCTGGCACAAGAAGATGTTTCATTTTATTTTCTGCAAACTTTGCGTATACATTGTAATGGCTTAAGTGCAACAAAGAATATAATTAACTTACAGCTGTGCTCAAACTTTAAAATCCATTTCCCTACAAGTAAGAACCAGAATGTTGTTTACACTTGAGTGACTCATGTTTCATTGTCTCACTATGAACATACATTTTAATTTTAAGTTAATGCAAAATTAAAATTATTGGTACATCATTTTGAGACCACATAGGTAGAAATATTGGTTTTTATTTTCAATATGTAATCAGAATCCTTTTTTTTTTTTTTTGGAGGGTGGGGGGAGTCATTATACTGACTCAGTTCATTTTAGCTCCTCAGAGGATTATGTAAAAAATACAATTTATCAGTTATGAATGAATTAGTTTATGTTATTGGCCAACTTGCATGGGTTACCCATACGGAGGGTCAAAGCAAAACTTTAAACCCGGGCTTTCTAAATGCAGAAGAGCTAAAGAGATCATTTGATACTTTACTTTTTTCATTGTTCATTCTTTTATGTTTCTATCCTAGCAAAATATATATTATCATGTCACTACAGTCAACATTTTTTCCTAATGGTGTTATTAGGCTATTGAGTCTTAAGTTTATTGCAGTTATGAGACTTAGTGCTAGAGTCCAATTTTCCCCTGATATTTTAAAAATTTATATTCAACAAACTGCATAAATCTGTATATCTTTTAACCTAACAAATCAATGTCTAGGAATTTTTCCTGAGGACACAGCCACTGATGTACATGCATGTCGAAATGCAAACAAACAAAATAAGGTTTTTAGGTGTATGTTTATTATGGCAGTGCAAAAATATAAGTAATATAATATCTAAGAGTAAATTTATTAAATAAGTGATGATATATCTTCAGAAAATAGATAATTGGCTTAAAAAAAACACAAAACAAACCGTGTTTCCTAAAAAGTATTCTATAAGACACTAGTCCTACAGGATGTTCATAGGCATTTAAGATTCTCACCCCACTGGTTAACTATGTGTGGGAAATTCTCAGAACTCTTTCATCACCTACTTTAATCTTGTTTAAACCCTTAAAAGAATATCTTGGTTTATATAATTAAAAGTCTAAAGGAAGTCTAAATATTCATCAATATTTCAGCCAAGAACCCAGCTCCATTAATCTGTGAATGTCTCATCTGTCTTCCTTCGTGGTCACAACTGTTGGGGAAATACAATAAACATTATCCCAGAACATGATATGTATCAAGAGTAATCACTAAAGAGACCGCAAAGACAGAAATTTCACCCTTTTATATGTAGTTACAAGCAGATCCAACTCATTACATACATGTTCTTAAGCTAAAAACAATAATTAGTCCTCAAGTAAGAGGACTTGACAGCACAATTTGTCATACATAGTTCATCCTAAATTAACTTGATAATCAGGGTGACAATCTGGGTTAACTAATTGATGTTATTCAAAAGAATAGTTATTTGGCAACTTGGAACGAGGCACCCTGCAGAAATTAGGCTCCTGCCAGAGAAATTGAGAAATAGGGACGCTATCTTTCTTGACAACTACATCTCAAAAAGATGGCTCTCGGGTCCTTGAAAAAGCCATCCTGGTGTCATAAAGCTGGCCTACTAAGGCTTCTTTAGCTTTTAAAAAAGTTTGCATACTTTCAAAGACACAGAAAAATAACTTATAGTTTATTTAAAAGTAAATGCTGGGGATGCTGGGATGGCTCAGTGGGCTGAGCACTCATATTGCAGCCCCAGGGTCCAAGGATTGAATCCTAGCCCTGGCCCATGTGGACCCATATGCTGAGCTGGGGTATGGCCCCAATTCAGTTCTTATCTGGGTGAGCTTCCTATGTGGGAGGCCCCTGGCCAGTGCCTGCCTTGTGCAGCCCCACCCCCACCTATTTGTCTCCTAATTTCTTTGGGCATCTTTATAATCAGTGTTTTGAACTTTCGTACCTGGTAGATTGCTTGTCTCCCCATTGTTTTGTTTTGGAATTTTGTTTTTTCATTTGAGACATGTTTGTCTCCTTATTTGATTGATTCCCCGTATATGTTTTTATGTATTACGTAGAGCTGCTGTCTCCCAGCCTTGCTAGGGTTGCCTTATATCGTAGGTGTCCTGTGAAGCCCAGTCTTCTTGTTCACCTGAGCCAAGGATGTTTCTTGTATGACTTTCTGTTGTAGTTGAGCCTTGATTGCTGTTGGAACATCAGTGGGTGAGACTGACCCTCAGGCTGACTGGCTGTGAAGGCTAGACATGACTACAGTGGACACACTGTTGTGTAGAAGATGACCCCACAGAGCAGAAGATTGCCTTTATTGTATAGCCTTGCCTCCTTTGTCACGGATTACTGGTAGTTGGCCATATATGTGTGGGTTTATTTCTGGGTTCACTATTCTATTCCATTGGTCTGTTTTTTGTGCTAGTACCATACATACTGTTTTAGCTGTTCTACCCAAGCCTTTAACAGGGTAAGGTGAATTATCTCTCTGCCTAATTGTCTTCATGCTAGAACATTGGTCTTCTCTGACCTTCAGACCATAACATTCACCATCAGGTCACTCTTCCTGTTGCCCGGCCTACCCTCAAGCTATTTGGGTACTTCAACTTTATCTTCCCTTGAATAAATAAGTTGCTTTTGGTAAGTGTGAGCATTAAGAGGGGACTCCTTACAGACCTGGGTATCGCACTCAAAGCATCTTGTCTCTGGCCTTTCCATAAAGTCAGTTTGGTGCCCATACACATCCATGAATACCTAAAATGCCTGTTGCATGTGTCAGACTTTGCAATTCACACAGCTTAGACCATCAAATTGAATGCTCATTTATTAGTGCTTTCTGTTTTAAGGTTTATAAAGTATTCTTACCAAATTCATCTCATACTTGAACTTTCAGTTACTTTTTTTTACCTTCCATCCAATCGTTGGGAAACCATAGACTAGAGGAAAAGCCTTAAAACAGGGATGGGTGGGTATACAATCTTTTGGCTTCCCTGGGCCACACATAAAATACCCTAACACTAACGATAGCTGATGAGCTAAAAAAATCTCATGAAGTTTTAAGCAAGTTTATAGGTTTGTGTTGGGCTACATTTAAAGACATTGCAGGCCACAGATTGGACAAGCTTACACTGAAACATAATGGAGGCTATCAGGTGGCTCAGAGGTTGAGGTCTTGCCTCACAATTGCAAGGTCCGGGGTTCATTTCCTGGCCCAGCCCCGGCCCATGCAAACTCATATGCCAAACTGTGGCACAACTGGTCACCACCGAGATGGCTCAGCAGTGAAGGTTCTCCCCTCCCACTTAAGAGGCCCTCATTCAGTTCCTGCCCCACACGGCCCCACATCTACCTGGGTGGAATGAAACCATGTCACAACTAATGATGTACAACTGTGGAGCTCTGGGCCCCTCTCCCCCTTCTCTCTCTCCCTCACCTTCTCTCAAACAATCTTAATAGTAATGTGATGTTTAAGGTAGGAAGTAATATACTGATAGAGTTGCTGCTATATTGGGTCCTTAAAAACTATTTTTTTCTGATTATCAATAAGACAGATTCATTGCAAAATAAAAAGGTTATAGAAAAGTAATGGAGAAAACTGTGCCATAATTTAGGTACTTAATATTTTCCTGTATTTGAATATGTAAGTAGTTGCCATTTTTTTTACTAGAAAGGAACAATGCATTAGTGCACATCTTTGTCCATAGAACCCTGGGTACTTTAGGGAGCTTTCTTTAGAATGGTCTCTGAGATGAGAAACTACTAGGCCATAGAAATAAGCATGTTTCAGACTTATGTGACATGGTATTAAGTACATCCCAGATGGTTATATTCATTTATTCTACTTAGGTAAGTGTCTAATGGTGCCTGTTTTAACATAAGCATGTATGCTTACAATTTGCATAAATAACATGATTATTTCAAAGTAAATATGTATAAGAGTCAGAGCAAATAGACAGTTCAAGAAGCTAAACATGCTCTGAATAACATTTTTAAAAAGGTAGGGTTCAGGAAATCTAGAAAGACATTTATGAACCTTGGTTCAGTGGCTACAAAGAGAGATTTCATTCCTAAACCAAGTAAACTATGAGAAATGTTAAACTTTCCTAAAATCTGTTCAATTTTAATACCCGAAACCACTGAATTTGTCAATGTCTTGTCCTCTCTGCCACTCCCATGATCTCTCAACTTATGCAATAGATTTGTAACGAGTTTCCCTGCTTCTATTTTGTTCCTCTCAAATTCATTTTCCTTGTTGTGTCTGGAATAACCTTTTTTAAACAAATTAAATTCTAATTCAAAGCTTTCCATTACTCTTAGAATAGTTTTGAGCTAAAAATGAATATCCATGATATGGCCAAAAAGAAGTTGAATGTTCTGGTCCCTACCTCAATACATTCTGCATTTTCATTTCCCTTCTAACAACTCTAACTTCTTTCCATTTCTTGAATTAACTACACTGTCTCCTGCCTCTGGGAAGAGAATATTATGTTCTGTCTGATTTTCCTTCTCCTCTCTCTATTTATTCCTTTTACCTTTCACATAGCATTTCCCACATTATAACACCACTCCCCAGGGTAAAGAGCACCTGTAGTTTTTTCAAAACATGTATTACAATCAATAATTACTTATTAATGAAGATCGTTTGATTGTCCACCGAAGACTGTGTCTCTTGGTCAGATCTGCTTTGCTTGCCTTTGAATCCTCAGCACTTGGCAGAGTGCCTGGCAAAATTAAAATCACTGAAACATTTTGTGTTCTTACAAAAAAGCGTTCCTTTACCACAATGTATACCAGCTAATTCAATGATAACAGCACAGTCCTGAGTTCCTTATAGAAATTAGTGCTATATAAAGTAAATTATTAAAACAGTATGTAGTTAGGAAGAGTTAGTGTTCTGAGCTGTGATCTTGCTACTTGTTTTTATTGTTATATTTATTGGGGTGACATTGGTTAGTAAAAATTACACAGGTTGCAGGTGTACAATTCTATAAAGCCTCATCTATGTGTTACATTATGTGTTCACCACTCAGAGTCAGCTTTCTATCCATCACCATACATTTAGCTCCCCTCCCTCCTCTCCCACACCCTCCCCCTTACTCTCAGGTAATGACTAAACTATTGACTGTGTCCATGAGTTTTTGTTTCTTTGTTGCTTTCAGTTTTATATTCCACATATGAGTGAAGGCATATAGTTCTTGTGTTGTTTTCTTGTTTGTTTGTTTTGGTCTGGCTTATTTCACTTAACACCCATGTTGTTACAAATGGGAGTATTTTATCTTTTCTTATAGCTGAGTAATATTCCATCACATATATGTACCAGAGGTTGTTTGTTGTTTTTTTTAATAGAACAAATTCAAACGTTAAATAGCTGTGAGTTCTTAAAAGAATAAGTCAAGCTTTTCTAGAGCCTAATGGTTGCTTTTTTCTTCTTTAGATAATTAAATAATCAAACTCTCCTAATTTGTCTTCATTTCTGTAAATAACTGGGCATTATGACCATGATTCAAACCCATAACTTTAGGATGAAGAGAAATTACGAGCACCAATAGGGAATACAAACCTGTAATAAACCATACTTAGGTCAAAGGATAATCTGAGTTTTACATAATTAAGAATAGAAAGATATTTAACTGACAGTTAATAGTTAACTAGAGAAAAATTTTAGAAGTGTCTTTCAACCTGAAGTATGAAAAAGCAGATCCACTATGCTGCAATCTCACCCTGATACATACTGAAATTAAAGGAAGGGGGTACAAATAATGACAAATACCTGGGGGTTGGAATGTTCTGTCCTTAAAAAGGTAGCAGAAATCTGTGAAGATAAATTGATATATAACTAAAGAGGCATGTGGTAAGAAGTCTTGTATTGAGATCATTCTGTCTCCAAATAATAAAGTCCCTCAGATGGAATCCAAAGTGTTAACTTTCATGGCATATAGCAAGCAATTTCTAAGCAGAGTTCTTATTATAAAGGAAAAAAGTCCTTATTACTTATTAAGTTCCAGTTTGTCTCTACCAAATGCTTGTCCTGACTCCTTTCACCTTTAGACAATTTTCTCAAGGTCTTTTATAAATGAAACAAAAAAGAAAGTCAGAGTTTACAGAAATCACAACTAACCAAAAATTAAGTTTGCAGCTGTCCTTTTTAACATAGGATACAGAACTTTCTCTACAAATGTTCTGACACACAGAAAGAAAAAGAGATAGTTATATATTATGCAAGAAACTTAAGAATTTTTAAAAGGATAAGTCAGGTGGTTTGTTCATGTGTTAAATTACGAATGTGGAATAAAAACTTTATTTACATAGTATAGATGGGGAGTGAGTGCTCTCGCTAGCATGTGTTTATAGCTACTGTAAGGTAAAGGAGATAGAGAAATGAAAAGCAGGGCAAGAGAAAAGTTCAGGAAACCCTGAATTACGTTTTTTAATATAAGTGTCCACAAATGCTAGAGGGACCTTCATGTTCCATGGAAATCGGCCTGTATATTATCATTGCCCTCTGAAGTTCTTATGAGTTCTCTAGAAGTTAAAATTCCTCCCTTTGCCTGGGGAAACACTTTTCTCATTTTCAGACTGCAGAAATGTTTTCAAAATAAAGACATTTTTCCTTAATCTCCTGAGTATTTGCACCTGCATGTATAAATGATTTAGAATTTTTTTTTTAATATATGAGTTCTTGTCTTGGAAAAACTGATAAAGTTGTCCATAGTGTCTAGGAAAGTTTCTTTAACTTTTAAAACTTCCCAGATGGACTTACGTCAGTTCCTTGTAGGCTGAATGCTGTTTATTTCTGTTTTCAGACAGGTCTCTAAACCTTTCTGAATATTGTTCTACACTTAGAAAATCACTACATTGACCTGGCCTGATCTCCGGGATCCATCCTGGCTTTAATACCTTATCACCTTTTCTGTAAATTTGCATTTATTATAGGTTTTGGCTTATATGTTTTTTATTTTTATTAAATGTACTGGGGTGACATTGGTTGGCAAAATTATATAGGTTTCAAGGTACTGTGGTAGAAGAGGGTAAAGGCCATCAAATATATGGTGATAAAAGCAGAATTGACTCTGGTTGGTGAGCACACAATTCAATATATAGATGATGAATTATAGAATTGTACACTCAAATTTGCATTGAGAAACTGTATTTTAATGTTTCCAGACAAGCAAAGTAAGGGATTTCATCACTGACTAAATCAGCATTACAAGAAATATTAAAGGACTTCTTTAAGTAGAAAAGACAAAACTAAAAATAAGAAAATATAATAAAGTAAAAATCTCACAGGTAAAGGCAAACAGTAAAGGTAATGGATCAACCAATTATAAAGCTTATAGAGTAAAATTATATATAAATATTATAATAAATTCAAGGATACACACATATATACACTTCTCTCCAAAGAGAACATAAGATATGATCAACAGGCGCATGAAAGGATGCTCAACATCACTAATCATTAGGAAAATGCAAATCAAAACCTCAATGACTATCATCCCCACCTGTCAGAATGGCTATTATCAAAAAAGGCAACCAAAAACAAGCAATGAAGAGGAGAAAAAGGAACACTTACGCACTGTCACTGGTATTGTAAACTGGTGCAGTCACTATGGGAACAATACAGGGGTCCTCAAAAAAGTAAAAATAAAACTAACACAATCCAGCAATCCCACCTCTGGGTATTTATCTGAAGAAAACAAAACATTCATTTGAAAAGATACATGCACCCCTATGTTCATTGCAGCATTATTTAAAATAGCCAAGATACAGAAGCGATCTAAATGCCATCAATAGATGAATGGATAGAGAAGATGTGATAATATATAGATATAGACAGATATACAGCAATACTATTCAGTCATGAATAAGAATGAAATCTTGACATTTACAACAACATGAACAAACCTAGAGGGTATTATGCTAAATGTAATAAGTCTCCAGAGAAAGACAAATATCATATAATTTCACTTACATGTGGGATCTAAAAAACAAAATAAAACTAGCTCATAGATACAGAGACAATAGTGATGGTTACCTGATGGGAGGAAAGTTGGAGGATAGGCCAAAAATGTAAAAGGAATTAAGAAGCACAAATTGTCAGTTATAAAAAGTCACAGGAATGTAAAATACAACATAAGGAATATAATCATTAATACTGCAATAACTAAATGGTACCTAATAGGTACAAGACTTATATTGGTAATCATTTTGTAATTTATATAGTGATCATTCTGTAATTTATATAAACATCTAATCACTATTGTATACCTGAAACTAATATAATATGGTATTTCAACAATAATGAAAAAAGGATACATTTCATGAGATTTATTGATACACTAGTTGTAGGGGGAGCTGAGAATAACGTGGAACATTAGCAAGTAAAAGGGTTCAAAGTTTCTGAGAATCTGCACAACCTATAGACCGCTGCATGGCCTAATTCCTTGGCACACCAGCCCTAGAAGTATGTGAATCCAGATCTAACCTGATTCCCCTGTAAAATAACTTCGTTTCCATAGCTACTTAAAGAATGGGTCCTAATACTAATAGCAATTTGCCCAAGATATACAGGAGTAAAGGTGAAGTCCAGCTACAACTCCAAGTCTATCTGAATCCAAAGGACATATTTTCACTCTGTTTATAACTGAAACTTAGACATTTTTAAAATACTTTACTTTGAAAAGAAGAGAAAGGGCATGTTACTAATTGAAAATGATGCTTTTCCTAGCTGTGCCTAAACACACCATCATATTCATTATCACAAAGTCAGTGCCATACAACTATTCTCAATCAGAATAATGAATTAAAGCCTATTTATCATTTGCGATCTTGTCCAAACATGCCATTTTATACATATAGAATCAGGATAAGAGAGTATTCCTAATGTCTCCATTCATCTACTGTAATTATGACAAAGTGTGAATGAACCTATGTTTTTGTCCAAGTTTGTGCATCAAGAAATAATTAAATCGTTCAATATGTATTGAACACTTGCTGTCTGCCAAGCACTAAATACTGGGTTGCATATATAAAATTAAAATTTTTAATGGCTTTTTAAAAATACATCAATAAAATAACTTTAAGCTTTTCTGATTGAATGGAAATATTTAAAAACAAATTAAAATTATTCATTTAGACAACTCTAATCATCTTTGAAAAAAACACATACTATCTAAATTTTTCTAAAAGTGCTATAAAGAAAATATTAATGGATGCTTAATTAATCTTTAGTTTTGCTAGCCTGCTAGGTTTAAGTAGGTCAAATTTAGATAACACTGAAACATTGTTTTTATATCTTGTAGTACTGTATGTACCCATAATACATTGAGCCTTCTAAATATTTACTGTGCTCTGTACACTTCTGCTACAGTTTTGAAAAAGTTAAAACTAAAGTGGGAATCAAAGAACAATTCTAATATCTCTGTCACTAATTACCTATGTGACATTGGTTAAAAAATTGATCTTTCTGGAACCTCAAAAGTGTAGAAAAAAATACTAAAGATTTTTGGTTTTTACAATAACTAAAAGCAAAGTATTAATATTTTAAAGATTCTTGTCTTGTTTCATGGTTGTTCTTATGTTTTTCATTTGTAAATTCTGTTTGCTTATATCTACCTTTTTGTGTCTGTCTAAACTCATCTGTTTATAAGCAAAACAAAATCAGCATACAGAAAACAGCAACGTTTGAATATATAACATTTGAATAATCCAAATTATACTTCTAGGCATAAAAAATATTATTGAAATTAGAATCTCAATAGGTGGATCAAAAACTTATGCAGAACAAGGAAAATATAAATAGAAGATAGACTTGAAGAAAATCTACAGAATGAAGCTTAGAGAAAAAACAGTTTGCAACTTTTTAGTTTAAACTAACATAATCATTTTATATAATTGTCCATATTAGTATACTGAATTTTA
Source organism: Craseonycteris thonglongyai (assembly GCA_004027555.1). Classification (NCBI taxonomy): domain Eukaryota; kingdom Metazoa; phylum Chordata; class Mammalia; order Chiroptera; family Craseonycteridae; genus Craseonycteris; species Craseonycteris thonglongyai. The sequence continues at coordinate 35,304 of PVKE010013012.1, forward strand.
CTACTGCTTTAACAGACACAAGGTATTTTATCATGTTAATATAAATTTTATTTGACTGGTTCTGTATCTATGTACACTTAAGTTGTTTTAATTATTTTTGCTCATGGTATTGTGACGTTCAGTATTGTGAGATGGATGGCTAACAGTTTGATATTTTTTTTCCAATGTGAGAACAAACATTTTCTTCCTGGATTCTTGTATTTTTTAATCTTGAAACTTTCCTGTAGCAATATTTAATAGTCTACTATTTTTTTTCTTCAAAATTCATGGATCCTCTTAATATTTATATTCAGGCCTTCTTCCAGGTCAGGAAAGCTTTGTAGTAGTGTCATATTTGAATTCTGTTTCTGTTCTCTCCTTGGACACCAGCCATTTGTTTTTTAATAGCACCTATCAGTCCTCCATATCTATTTTCCTTTCTATCCCTTTCACTGAGTCCTAGATGTATCTCACGTTCATTCACAAAAATATAGTTTCTGTTTTTCTATTGACTAAAACAGCTTAATTTTTAATGAATTTCTCTTAAATTTTCCAGTTTTACTCTATGGTGCTGACTATATGGCCAACTAAAATTACCCGTATTTTCCGGCGTATAAGACGACCGGGCACATAAGACGACCCCCTAATTTTACAGTTAAAACATAGGTTTAGGCCTATATTCGCTGTATAAGACTACAGCCTTGGAAGTGGGGGGTAGTCTTATACAGCGAATATAGGCCTAAACCTATGTTTTAACTGTAAAATTAGGGGTCGTCTTATACGCCCGGTCGTCTTATACACCGGAAAATACGGTATATGTCAGTGTGTTCCACTGTTAGTCTTTAGAAACATGAATTTAACCAAAATTTGTTTGTTTTCTTTCTTCTAATAAATAGTGGATCATCACTGAATTGACATTTTATTATAGTTCAAATGTAGGGAATATAAATAATTCTTACCTATGGAATTTTGACTTCTCCATTCAAAATTCATTTGTTGAGAACTGCTCAGGGTCTGAGGTTAAACCCTACTTGCAAGGTAACAAGTAATACTGCCAAACATGAATGCAGGGCTGGGCAAGATATTGATCTCAGTCCATTGATGAACCGCCAAGCAATTTTGGAGTGACCATCTGAGTAATAAAATAAATAGCTAGCGGACTATGGCACTTGGAGAAGTAGCCCTTGCCCTGGAAAAGTTTGTCTAGGCCTGCTTTAATGGATGTAGCTAGAACACATGAGACTCCTGGGTGTGAGACAAAACACTTTTCGCTCATACCAATACAGTCACCATAGTACCAGCATTTTCACTAGTTCTCCTAACCTCAGTTCCTATAGAACAATACGAGTAGAACCAAGTGCTATGGACTGACTGTGTCCTCAAGATCCATATATCGAAGCCCTATGTATTTGGAGGGAAATAATTAGGTAAGGTCATGAGTGGAATCCCCATAATAGAATTAGTGCCCTCATAAGAAGTGGAAGAGACCAGAGCGCGCTCTCTCTCTACCATATGAAAATATAGCAGTCATCCGCAAACCAGGAAGAGGACCCTCAGCAGATGAAAAATCTGCTGGCACCTTGACCTTGGAGCTCGCAGCCTACAGAACTGTGAGAAATAATTATTTGTTGCTTAAGCCACCCAGTCTATGGTATTTTGTCATGGCAGCTAAAACAAAGATACCAGGTAACACCTGCATACACTGAGGATTTTGTTATGAGAGAAACCTCCAGCTTTGAAAACCTTTATCTTTTATAATAGTAAAAGACCTTTGTTCCAGAAGAAAGCATTGTCTTTATTATACTAAATAGTAAATATGCTCTGAGAGGATATAATACATTTATCTTCCAAGGCTATTTGCTATATAACCATCTTAGAAAAGATAGTCTGGAACAAATCACACTCAGTGCTTCTGCTTGCAAGTTGCGCAGAAGTGCAAGAGACCTATGAAGAGTTGTCTCCCAACATATGCAGGTTAGAAATGCATTTGGTTACACAAAGCAGAAAACTTGGCTAATAATGATTTATACCAGATAGTGACATATTTGTCTCATTGCTCATGCAACAAAAGAAAAGGTCCAGGGGCATGTGGTCAAAGGCTGGTTTTGTTGGCCCAGTAAAGCCATCAA
>PVKE010013013.1:0-37288 GCA_004027555.1 Craseonycteris thonglongyai
TTTTTTTTTTCATTTTTGACAGAGACAGACAGACAGAGAGAAGGGGGAAGGCCCAGAGCAGTCTCCATAGTTGCACAGCATTAGTTTTTTTATATAGCTTCATTCCCCAGGTGGGCTGTGCTGGACAGAAACTAGGCCAGGGGCCTCCCACATGGACCTCAGCAAGAACTGAACTGGGGGCCTCCCACATGGGAAACACACCCCCAGTCAGCATATGGGTCCACAGGGGCCGGGGCCAGGATTCAACCCTCAGACCCCGGGATCAATGCCAGCGCTCAACCCACTGAGCCATTCCAGTATCCCCCCAAAATATTTTCTGATCAACTAATATCAACCTCCTCTTTAAAAAAGTTATTGTATTTGCATTCTAAATTACTGCCTCACTATGGCAATCATTATATAGTGTAAAATAATGATAAACATCACTTTTCTGAGCAAGCTTCTCAAAGACAAAATCTTCCAGCTGCCTTGTAAATGGTTTTTTGACTAAACCAAAATTTTTTCTAAGCCCCAAACAACCTTTGGGTTTGCAGGTAGGTGAAATAATTTTCTTTTTATGCTCTCAAGCCAGACAATCAGACATTACCTTGCCTCTTTTCTGGGGCTACTGTACTCCAGAGAAAGTATAGTGTTTACATTGCTGTCATAATAGCAGAACTCCACTTCTAATTGTGCGATTGGAGAAAATATTTTAAGGATAGGAGAAAACCCATAGCACAGTTGCAATTTCAAGTTTCGAATATAAGGGAACAAAATAAAATAATCAACATACAGATATCGAGAATGCTTCTAGCTGGCAAAATTAATTTTACAAATTATAAAGTATATGTTTTCAAAATATTTAATTAAACAGTAGTGTGAGCATTCAGCAAAGTCTTGATGCTGATTTTATTCAACAGTTGCTTATTGAGCACCTGGAGTGTTCTAGGTGCCTTGCTAGGTGCTGGTGGTACAAAGATAAAGAAAAATTCAGGAAGTGAGGCAAGCGTCTGAATGCAGGAATTTCAGGGTCATGTGCTAAGCACTTGTTTATAGCTGTGGACTACTGTAAGTGCCTCAGAAATTTAGAGGAAGAAGCAGCTCCCTCTCCAGGGTGCTGGAGATGGCTTCTCAGATTAGATGACACTAGAGCTGAGCAATGAAGTATTTACCAGAAAGAGAGAGGTGGAGTGGAGGAGTGTTTAAGATAGAGGGAACAGCATGTACAAACGGGGAGTTGGGAAAGTACAGTGACAGGTCTAATGAGGTATGTTGGAATTAGATTGGGAGGGACCTTGTGTGCCAGGTTTAGACATTTGGGTTTTACCCTAAATGGAGAAGTCTGAAAGGCTTTTCCTTTAGGAGCTTGAAGCTGGTAGGAGTATGAAAGATAAACTGGTTCTGGGTAGCAGGAAGATAGTATTGCCCCTCTATAATACTAAAACAGTGGAAAGATCAGATTCAAGAGACTTGTCTTTTTTGAGATAGAATCAATACACTTCAGTGGCTTACCAGATGTGGGGATAATGATAAAATTCTTTAAGGAGAGCAGTTGGTTATTAAATATTATGTAATATTTATATGACTTAATATTATTACAAGAATGAGGATCCCATTCTGTGACTCTAAACATGATTCCAGCCAGGATCCTCTGTGAAGTGTAATCCTCAGTGATCCCACTGAGAGCCTCATGTCTGTGTCAGTCAAACAGCAGGTAATTATGGTTTACTATTTTTATAAACCGACTATGTCTTTTTTTTTTTTGCAAATGGATACCATGAAAGCTTTATCAGCAGGTTGATGACATTCAGACTTGCTTTATTTCTTTATTAATATTATTATTATTATTTTATATGTAATGCCCCTCTACCTGTGTGCAGATGCAGAAGAAATAGAAGATAACGCACCCCACCCCTCCTTGCTTAAAAACTTTACTCCTCTTCCCCAACATGTACACACCTTCACCCCCTTCCAATTTCTAAGAGAAAAACTGTCCATCAGAAGGGCATCCAGAGATGGAACTTAGCTGAATGGATGAAATTGAAATAGAATGCGATGTTTCTTAGTTCTCTGCAAGTGTAATAGTTCGTTGAACCTGAAAAACAGAATGCAGGGATAAAGAATGCCACAGTCATAAACTAAGGAGGAATCTCAAGGCAGCATGTGTCCCTAAGTCTCATCTTGTTTCATCCTGGGCTTCAACCAGGAAAAGAATATTTAAAGGCATTCTGTCTACTCCCCATGGCCTTTCAGAACTATGCCCTCATGCCCACTGCTGGGTATATCTGGACCCACTTGGTCTCCGTAATTTTTCTGTCATCCACATTTAACAATATCTGTACTTCTTGGGCCCAGAGCTGATTCTTGCAGTGGGGAAAAGAAGGAGAGTGTTTTCTGTCTGTCCTGTGACATCTTATTTCAACAACATTCATTGAGTGTGCATTATATACAGCAAGCATGGAAGAAGCGGGTTTGGCATTGTCTTTTAGAATAGAATTTTTCAGTGTGTGTCATGACCTATTAGTAATTATAAAACCACGTTAGCATGTTGTGACCAGTAGTATTTTATACAAGTAAAATATAACAAAATAAAATATATCCAAAGTAAGAATAATTTCATGAAATCTGTGTCCGTTTTATGTGTATGTGTACCCTCATGATGCAAAATCTGTTTCTAACTGTGTCATAGCCAAACGTTTTAACAGTATTGTCTCTGGACTACTTATTGTGGATAGTTCATTTGAATACAAGGTTAGTTCAGGCCTGAAAATCAAGTCCACATGTCAGAACGGGAGGTCCATTCTAGTCGTAGCATTTCTACATATCCATTTTCAGAGCACAACCTTTTTGGCAGAAGCAGACACCTTCATTGGCAGGTTCTTATTTCTGAATTTAGAGGGGAAAAAAGTTTTTAGCATATGTATTTGTTTCCTAGAGATGCTGTAACGAAGTACCCCAATGGGAGTGCTTAGAACAATAGAAATGTATTGTCGCACTGTTCTGGAGGCCAGAAGTCACAAATCAATCAACGCGTTGGGAGAGCCATGCGCTCTCTCTGAAAGTGCTGGAGAATTGTCCGTTTTAGGCCTTTCTCTTAGGTTCTAGTAGTTCCTTGGCTTGTGACAGCACAATTCCAGTCCTCACATGTCATTGTCCCTGTATGCATGTCTGTCTTTGTGTCCAAATTTCCCCTTTTTATAAGGACACCAGTCATATTGAATGAAGGCCCATGCTAATGACTTCATTTTAATTTGATGATCTCTTTAAAGATCCTTTCTCCAACTAAGGTCACATTCTGAAGTACTAGGGGTTAGGGCTTCAACATATATTTTTGAAGGAACACAATTCATCCCATAACTATATTTCAAATTTCCTTTAAGCAATCAAGAACATAGGTGTATTTCACTATCTTTGGGGATGGAGTCGGGAGAAGTTCCAGGTTTTTAGGAGTCTTTTTGTGTTGTCTGTTTTGCCCTTAAAGTAATACCTCTTTGTGTTGGCTAAAAATTTATGTCCTGTCAATATTAACAGCTTCAGCTCTTTGAATTTACCCTTTGGTCAGGAAAATTGTTTTACTCTTAAACTTCAATAGTTAATTTTTATTTCTGCTGGTTAGGGGTTGCATTTTTAGTCCCAATATACAAATAATAAAATGGTTTAAAAAAAACTGCTTGAGCTTACACACACACACACACACACACACACACACACACACACAATCACCACCAAAACTGCATCTGCAAACACTTAGCTGTGAACCAATCCAAAAACATTTACATTTGTTTTCCCAAAAGAACAGGGAGATTTTTTTTTCCAAATTCCCAAACGGGGCCAAACCAAACCCCTGAGCAGTAGAATACCAGCTTCTGCATCACTTCCCACTTGGAATAGAACATGGCTAATGCCTGAGACTGTGGCTAAATTCAAAGTGCTCGAGTAAGTGTAGCTCCATGTTTTTCAGAGGAAGGAAGGAAAGAAAATAGGCTAACTTCACTCACCTGGTCATTCTCCATAAGAAAATTCTTCTTGGCCCATTCTGTTGCAACATGAGGAAACACCCGAATCCCATTAAAATGTTTACTTTTATTTTTTTCCTTTCACTTCTCCCTCACTTTCTCTATCCTTTCTGCTCTGTTTTTTTCTTTTTAAGCCCCTATAGATGGTTTTCCACGCTTCTTCAATGAGTGGAACCTAATCCTTAGCGTTCTATGTTTCTGTCCTCCAGGAACACTTTCAAACTATTTCTTTTAGCTCAAATCATTTGAAAATGTATTTAAAGTACGTAGCTAAATATGCAAATTATGTCAATTTTTTGGTAGCCAGCCACATTAACCAATTACAAGGTTGAGCTGATTGGAACATTTCAAAAGGGAATTGAAAGGAATGGTGGTTTGATCCAGTAATTGAAAGTCCCCTCTGAATACCACACTCTGGAAATTCTCCCAGCAGTATTTGGTTTTTCTTAGACATAGAAAACACCATGCTTTTCATGATTTCAGTTAGCTGCTGTGTAATTAAATTAATATGTATTGCATTCTGTGGTTTCAGTTTAGAAATTAGTACAACTCATAGTTCGTAAGTTTAGGCGTCACTCATTTATCTGCATTTATCAGTGTTGCATCATATTAAATAATAAGTTAGATTAGGACCCTGCTCTGTGTATGGTAGTGTCATTCTCATTTGTTGCTTTTTAGATTTGGTCTACTTGATAAATGTTCTTCCCACAGGCAATTGTTTTGAGAGACTATAATACCAAATGTCTGAGGACATTAAGTACCTGACTGCCCAAATCTCTCAATATATGTTTGAATTTTTTAAAGAGGCAAACTAATTGGCTGCTTAAACTTGGCTATTTATTCAGTTATAAAATAGGAAATAATTAAAACATATCATTTATACTAGTAACCAAGGAGGAAATTGAAGAATGAATTCCAAGTTGTTACAGTTTGTCATTGGCTTAGTTTCATGACACACAGTCCCTTTCATTCACATTACATGTGCTAACTTTTAAAACTTAAAAGTGAATCAGAATTCATTTTAATCTAAAATTTAGAAAAAAAATATGACTCATTTAATAGAATTGGACATACCTGAGAGTGGCAGAAAGCCAAAAAAAGACATAAATGACCTCTATAAATAGATGTGTGGAGGGTCTGTAATAATAGGACAACTTCCATTTTGCATAGATGTAGAAATGGTGATCTTTTCAAATGTTTTGCATTCTGATATGTAAATTTTGTGGTAAATTTTATTTTCTCAATTCTATTTGGAAGAATTGTTCTTTTCCATTTTTTCCTTAAAATGGCCTTTTAAATCTGTGCATAAATTGATTTTTAGAATTAATTGACTTAATCACTTTGAAAGCAATGCTTTAGTTGCTTCAGAATTTATACCTTTGTCATTACATTACTAAACCCCAGGCAAGGGTACTTTTATGAAAGAGAAAAGTGGGATATGCTAATTAATTATCAAAATTGATTTATTTATCCTTATTTTCTTTTCAAATTATATTGTTATTCTTAGGTACTGTCATGGATTGCTGCCCTGTTGACTGCAGCTGATTGAGTAAATTTAATAACTCAGGCTGTTTTATTTAATTGACAGTGTTTACATTTTCTTTTTTGGAACATATAAAACTAGCCAAAATTCAGGAACATATCCAAATTAGGAATTTTGTCTTTCATTGACAAATTTACTTTGTGTACATGCAACCTGAAAAACGTTTCTCTTGATTAAGAACTTGTTTCTCATATGACCTCACTCATAGGTGGAATATAAAACTGAAAGTAAAGAAACAAAAACTCATGGACACACAGTCAATAGTTTAGTGGTTACCTGAGGGTAAGCGGGGAGTGGGTGGGAGAGCTGGGTGGTGGTGTTGGGAGGGGGCATCAAATATATATATGGTGATGGAAAGAAAGCTGATTTTGGGTGGTGAGCACATAAAGTAATGTAGAATTGTACGCCTGGAACCTGTGTAATTGTTACCAACCAATGTCATCCCAATAAATTTAACAATTAAATTAAAAAGGAAAAGAACTTGTTTCTTTCAAGAGACATTCTTCACATTCTGCTAGCATGTTTCAATAAAGTCATCACTTTGTATGTGCTATCAGGCATAATGTCTACACTGACTAAGGTCGGTGTAGAGTTGCTCTAACCAGAAGTATGACGTGAGCTTATAAAGCGCACACGATTTTGTTGAGTGCTGTTGGAATGCAGACTGGCTATCACATGAATTTTCTACACTGACCAATTCAACCCCCCATATTTTGATCGGTTAAAATTGAAGGGATGACAGTAAACAATAAAAATGGACTAACACGTAATACAGTAATTTACACATCACTAACTGTGTGACCTGGAGAAGTTATGTGCCCACTCTGAGCCTGCTTTCCTCAAGTGAGGCGCAAATACAAAGGAGAGTTTTTCTGAGGATTAAAGTGAATAAGTCATGTAAGAGCACGTGGTAGTACCTGGCTGATGAGTAAATGTGTGATGGAGAGAAGGTGTAGAGCAGAAGTGTCCCATCTTACTTTCCTGAGCCACATTGGCAGAAGAATTGTCTTGGGCCACACCTAAAATACACTAACGATAGCTGATGAGCTTTTAAAAAATATCACAAAAAAAATACCATAATGTTTTAAGAAAGTTTATGAATTCATTGTGGGTGTCCTTCAAAGCCGTCCCAGGCCACATGTAGCTCTCAGGCCTAGGATTGGTCAAGCTTGGTGTAGACTAGAGGAAGAAAGGACTGATTGATTTTGATTGCCTCTGTTGCCACAGAGAGATTTAGGACACATTAACCCAAACACACATCTCCCCAAAGTACTTCTGAACTCTAAGAAAACCAACCATAGTGATAATTGAATGTCCACTAAAGCACGCTTCTTAAATTTCATTATCATTTGTTGTATGTTAGAGTTCGTGATCTGTTCTGGGCAAAGTTTTGAGTACAGTGCCCATTTTATAACATGTGGAGGCAAGTTTCCTATAATAAAATCATTATAGGGTTTTATTTGCAGCCATTTTTGCATATTGTTGGTCATAATTACCACTTTTTTGACAGAGTCTTTGATTAGGAAACAAACTTAATTTAACATTTTTGTCATTTGTTTAGTATTTTCAAGGATTATTTTAAAGTCAAATGTATCAGTTTGTCTTTAAGTAAACACATTCCGTAATAGCATTTACTCCAGGTGCTTTCTTCTCAAGGCATCAGGACATCCGAGTGTCTCAGGTATTATCACATCTGCCTCTTCAGCTCTGCAGCCTAACTCTGCAAGCATTGCCTCAGCCCATCCACAGTAGCGTCAATAATAAAGCTCATCCATCACTTAACCCTTCATGTGGGAAGAATTGGCACAATGAGTTACAAACATTAAAATCTTTGACAACATAAACATTAGAACAGCTAAGCTGTCAAAATGGGAAATCAAAATCACAAGACACTAAAAGATAGCATGTCATATTTTATGTGCCATCTTCCAACTAAAATGTTAAGACCTTTTTCAAATTCAAGATGGGGTAGGGGAGGGAGGAAAGGAGAGAGAGAGAGAGACTTTTACACAATAACTTTGTAATAAGATTTTCGTGATTGACAGTGTAATATTACCAATTGAAGGAAATTTTTCTAATGATGTTTAAGAACATTTTAAAAAGCAAGAGGGACAATGCTGAATTTAAATTGTTGCTTCCTCAAAGGTGATGTACACCACAAGTGCTATACAAGATTAAAAAGGAGTACAAGGAGAAAATATTGGACCTTCTTTTTAACTTTATCTAATGCTTTACATTTCTACTATTACCTGTTTAGTGATGCTCATAATATATTTAGTCATATATTGAGGTGAGTGGCTGCTTAAAAGCTATTGTTTTGTAAGTTGTTAAATTTATTGGGGTCACATTGGTTGGTAAAAGCTACATAGGTTCCAGGTGTACCATTCTATATTACATCGTCCATGTGTTGCACTATGTGCTCACCACCCTGAGTCAGTTCTCTTTCCATCACCATATATTTAATGCACCACCCCCCTACTCTCCCACCCACCTTTCCCTTTACCCTCAGGTAGCCACTAAACGCTTGACTGTGTCCCTGTTTTTGTCTCTTTCTTACTTTTAGTTTTATAGTCCAACTATTTTTAAAAAGCTAATTTTATATGAATGCATAATCAAGGAGACAATAAGGGGGAGATCACTTTTTGTTTTGAGATCATTTATCAGAAGAAATAAATGTTAAAGGAAAAAGTATTTTATTGTAGTATATATTTTACATTTTTTAATTAAATACTTTTGTATTAAGCTTCATGTTGCTTCTCTGTTGTTTGAGGAACTGAAGTTGTTTTTATATCATCTCAGTCCTTTCATATGACCATATCCTTGTTAACTACAGAAGACTAAGACTGCAAGTGTTGTTGACTGATGCACTTTCCTTGCTAGGGCGTCATTCCTGAATTGGCTCACACTTAATAGGAATATTTGGAGGGCTGTTTCTTACTTTCATCATCATGTTAATGAGCTATAATTAGCTTTATTGTGATAACTGAGTATGTAATCATTTTAAGGGTTTATGTATAATATATGAATACTTGGATTGGGTTTGTAGAATAAGGTAGTGAAAAGCTTCCTCATGAAGTATGACGTGAATTATTTCGACTTAGGCTAATCTTAAACCTCCCTTGATGGTCTCCCTTGAAGAAGTATTAACTGACTTTGGTTAGGTCCAAAGTAGTGTGTTTACTAACCTTACTCCATCGTGAGATTAGCTCAATGTGTCAAAACAAAAATTGTTTTTTTAATGGAATGTGTTCTACCTGTTGTGACAGGTAGAACAGTTTTAGTAAAATCATGTGCTAGAATATTAACAGAAATTATATTCAAATTTTATTTTCTTTTTAGTTCACAGGAAGATGAAAGACCAATGTCACCTTTCTGTGTGAGGTATTTATTTGATTTTTGTTGGTTTATTACAGGGAATGGAGGAGGGTTAAAGCTTCTTTGGGTTTCTTTGCCCACTCTAATTCTCTTCAATAGAATATTCTACACTGTGGCCATCCAAAGCTTATTAGAACCCCTCACCATGTTGTTTACACTATATTTTTCTCCTCTTTGGCTTAAGAAATCTTAAAACGAAAATTAATATAGTTGAAAAGACAAATATTTTGTTTTAAATTTAAAAATGTCCAGGTAACCATTTTTAAATAATAATAAAAAAATACCTGATGATTAAACTGTAAGTATATTTAAATATATATATACACACACACACATATGTATATATACACACATACACAAACATATACAGAGAGAGAGAGAGAAGGGATGTGAATACATGTCTCACTTGCTGAAGTAACCTTAGTTTAGGATAGACCATTTTCTATATAGTAGTAGAGTGTGAAACTAAATATTCAGCAAATTAGGATTATTTTCCAAAACTTATGAAGCCAGAATACCATCTATTAAAACAAGTAATTTACAGAATTCAAAGTAGATGTTACAGGAGATCACCTTGCTCTAAACTTAAACATTTGCTGTGTTAATGTGATTTTCAGTGAGTCATCCAACTTAGAGATAACATAGAACCAAATTTTTCTTACTACATTTCTGTCTCCATTACCTATCACTTTAAAGGCTTAGAAAATATACTTGAAAATAGTATGACCATATAAATTAAAGTTAAAATTGCTGGAGTTTTTAAAAGATCTTCAGTTTTGAAATCCACTTTTTTAAAGGAAATGTCAGGATATGTGGTACATAATTTGTTGTGTATTTTTGAAGCTGATTTGTTGCAATAGTCCCAAAGTTAGATTTAGACTTTAGTTCAACCACCAATCTAGTTCAGAAATGTGTCATAGGTCTTCAGGCTTTGCCAAGTAACTGCTTTTCAGTAGTGTTCTGGCCTTTAGTGACTTGAAGCATATTGCGTAATCACTTTGTGGCAAGAGAGGGAACATTTGAGGTTTCAGCTGGAGACAATATGGTGGTTCATTTGATTCATCCTGAATTCCTGCCAACCATATCAGCATATTCTGGTTCATAGGCTATCTCAACTGTGCAGTTACTGTAAACACATGACGGTGGGTGTTGTTGCTGAGCACATGATGACTCTGGTAATCATTATGTAAATACACACAGTAATGTCAAACAGGTGATTACCATATATTAATGGGAATTAAGTTTTACGTAGTACAGAAGATTGCAGCATACGATGTTGCCAATTAATGAGAACTATTAGCTCTCTGAATGGCTTATTTTTAGTACTTTGAGTAACAGCAGTCTGTTTTATACAGTATTAAATTTTATTTTCTTACCCCTATTGTAAAAAGCAATTAAGGGAATGGGTTTGTAAGTGATAAGTCTTCAAAAACACATAATTGGGTTTCACCGTGTGATAATTTTTGTAATTATCTAGACTGATAAGGTAGTCTTGAAAAGGAAATTCTGTACTTGCAAAATGAAAGTAAAAATATAAAGAAAATTAATATATTACTGAACTCTTGATAGAAGCCATTTGGCCTTCCAGTGTTAAGAGTCATAAAAACTAAAATATGATAGAAATGTAAAAAGGAATAAATATGCAGACTAGCTCACGTTTACAGGAGCGGTAAAGTTGAATAAAAGGAAAGGTTACTGGCAAGCATTGTTTTCACATGAAGGAAATTTAAACTTAAGTGGAGCTATTTCATAAATGCAAAAATAGTAATTATTTGGCCTGAAATTAAATTTTCACATATAATTTCTTATTCTGAATAACATTATATGATAGTCTCAGAAATTACATAATAATTAGGTTGGTACAAGTTAATTTAACTTTTTTATTTCCCACTTGACATGAAGTAGGGAGAATGTCTTGGTGAAACATGAACCTTTTTTTTTCTTTTTCAAATTATTTACAGGGCTAGTTTCAGATTGACTTTTCTAGCATACAGAACCCAGGTAGAAGAAAGAAAACATAATTGTTAATTATTATTAAGTTCTTCTAGATTTTTGGACTAGAAACATAACAAGTCTATTGATAATTTATAAATTAGTATGCTTTTTTGGGACTACCTTTAGGAAGAGCAAATGGATGCTTAAATATTTGAAATATTTGAAATAAATTTCTGCAATTTCTTTGTCTACCATTCCTTCTTCCACCACACATTTTATTATTTAAGATTCCTTTGTTTTAATGCTCCAAAAGGGAAGTTATTGTTAAGACTCATTGATGCCGTAATGATTTGTTAACATGATGGAAAAACTAAATTGGCTCTTTTAAATCCAAAATAATATTTACTGTGCCTTTTTGAAAAGTAAACAGTGATTGGATGTTGCAAAATCATATCTTCCCTGACAAGGAATATTTAATATTGAATGTTATGTATTATATTTTGACAGTGTTGATAGCTCAGGTTTTTCAGGAGTATGGGGTGGTGGCAGTGGGAGGAAAGACCCAATCAAGAGATTAGCTACATCACCTGAGATAAGATACATCACCTGAGATGGGAACTCACCAGAAGTAGATCCAGCCACAAGCAGCCAGGCAGAGAGTATAGGACAGCTGGTTAGTAGGGGGTATTCGGTTTTGTAGCTTATTCTGGAAGGTCCAGCATGAATTAGAACAACTAAACTCAGTGACTGCAAGCCCGGGAATGGGCAGTCTTCAAGGAGACCAGATCAAAAGAGAAAATAAGAGCAGAGCAGAGCCTCAGTTTCAGAGGAAGGATAGTGGATGATCCACAAAAGAGCTCATATAGAGATCAGACAAACCTCCCACTAGTGGAGTGGAGACAGGGCGCATTATTTATAACAAAACAATGTGCTTGGAGTAGAGGATGGAGACAGAGACCATACAGAGAGGCTGCAGTGTACCAGTGGACGACATTCCAGGATTTCCCTGTGGCTGGGGGTGAGTGGTGGAATGCAGGATAGGGAACCAGAGAGGTCCTTTCAGTCATGACCTTGCTCCACTTTTCACCTTATAGAATTTCAGATTCTGTGCTTGCAATTCTGCTTTTATTTATTTTTTAAATTTATCAGGGTTGGGGGAAGCCGGGATGGCTCAATGGGTTAAGCACTCACTTTGCAGCCCCAGGGACTGAGGATCAAATCCCGGCCCCGGCCCGTGCTGACCCATATGCTGAGCTGGGGAGTTCCCCCAGTTCAGTTCTCTCTCTGTCTCTGTATCTCTCTCTCTCTCTTTCTCTCTGTCAAAAACAATAAAGAAAAGGAATTAAATTTTAAAAAAATTAAATTTATCAGGGTGACATCGGTTAGTAAAATTATATAGGTTTCAAGAATACAATTCTGTAATACGTCATCTGTATATTACATTGGGTGCTCACCACCCCGAGTCAGTTCTCCTTTCATCACCATATATTTGACCCCCTTTACCCTTTTCTGCCACTCCATACCCCTTACCCTCTGGTAACCACCAAATGGTTGTCTGTGTCTGAGTTTTTGTTTGTTGTCTTGTACATTTGTTGCTTTCAGTTTTATATCCCACATATGAGTGAAATCATACAATTCTTGACTTTTCCTGTTTGGCTTATTTTGCTTAGTATTATAATTTCAAGATCCATCCATGTTGTCATAAGTGGCAGTATTTCATCATTTCTTATGATTGAGCCATATTCCATTGTACATATGTACCACATCTTCTTTATCCAGTCATCTACTGAAGGACACTTCAGTTGTTTCCATGTCTTGGCCACCATGAATAATGATGCAGTTAACATAGGGGTACATACAAGAGGTATCCAGCCATTGTCAATATAACGAGAATGGTTATGTGAATGGTTACTTTCTGGATAGCCTTATTGTATATCTTCATGGATAAATATTTTCAGATTTTGGGGGTAGATACCCAGAAGAGGGATTACTAGGTCACACTCAGTTCTCTTTTAATAGTCATGGCTGAATGACATTTTAGTCTACTGTACATTCAGTTGCCTTCAATCTTTTCTGTATTAAGGTAGGGCTGTTATAAATAGACATGAACTCATATATGCTCATTCAGGATTAAATATCTTCTGTGATAAGAACTTCATCTTCTCTAATTTCAGTACTTCTTTAGCCTAACCTAACTCACCACAGAGTCATTGTCCTTTTTTCTAAAGGAAAGAAATAGTAGCTACAAATCTACACCTGCCACTGTCCCATGTGGCAAGTTTATTGCAGCTACAGCAACTCAAACAGTAGGTGTCATTGTTCCCCAGATGCTCATTAGAGATTACCCATGCTGTTGAGGTGATTAAGGAAATGAAAAGGAAGGACAGGTTACACTAAACCCTTAGTGAAATTGCCATAAAATAAACATGAACCTGCGAACTTAAGGTGAAGAACATTCCTAACTCGGATGTTCATACCTTGTCGTCTTTCATAGTCTAGGCTGGAATCCTAGAAAAGGAGCCCCTATCTCAATTGCTTAGATTGGCATCAAAACAACTTCTGCTGTAGGTGTTGTTCTATGCACACTCAGCCTCTTATTGTCTCAATTCTTCTTCCTGGCATCCAGTCAGATCTAACTGGGATCTATTGCTAGTTCTATTTCTGTTTGAGTCTTTAGTATCTACAAGCCCAGGTTTTGATTTCTGTGGTTATTTCCACTGGGCTAGGGTTCTTAATCACCACTTTCTATTCCTCCGCATCTCTGCCTGCTCCCACCTCACTACACTGCCTTCACATTCCTTATGGCCAGATCTTGTTCTCATCCCATCCCATTATACTTCGACCTTTTGAATTCCTTCTTACTAATAAATTGCTGGCTTATACTCATAGCTGGTGTACCTACAACCTGTCTTTCCTGTGCTTTATCAAAATCCTAAATATGTGTTTCAGGGGCTACATACCTATAACTAGTCCCGTCCATTGCGCTCTAGCCAGTTCAACTGGCCACCGAATTATACCTGCTTGCTTACCTAACCTATTCTCTAGCAACTGCACTGATCTTCCTCTGCTTTCCCTTTCTCATTCTGTGCTCCATTGAGACCCTGAAATTGGGTCTCAGTCAATTTCAGCCTAAATTTTAATTGAAGCCAAATTACTTTCTTAGCAGATTTAGAATAACTTAAGGTCCGTTTCAGTATTTCATGTTTTTTAATTTTTCTGAATCAGAAACTTCAAGTAGATTTATTTCTCCATATTAGCTGTTTGGTATATAAACTCATACTTCAGGATTTTGTTAATTTTTTTATTCCTACATCCTAGCAATCATGAATTTTATGAAAGTCTTTTAACTATTGAATTTATGTTGAAATTTTTTTTTTTTAAGATTTATTTATTGTTTTTGACAGAGAGAGAGAGAGAGAGATACAGAGTCAGAGACAGAGAGAAGGGGGAGGGCCCATAACAGTCTCCATAGTGGCACATCATTGGTTTTTCCACATAGTTTCATTCCACAGGCGGACGTGGTAGCTGCACAGGGCAGGAACTGGGCCGGGGTCTCGCCCCGGTGAGGACTGAACTGGGGGCACTCCCCAGTTCAGCATATGGGTCAGCACGGCCGGGGCTGGGATTCGATCCTTGGTCCCCGGGGCTACAAAGTGAGCGCCTAACCCACTGATCCATCCCGGCTTCCCTATGTTGAAATATTTTAACTTTGGATAAATGCAGATTAAAATATTACCTGACATTTGGTATGTGGAAAAAGTCTTTATAAATTATTTTTAGATAGCTTTTTGGAGATTACTTTTCTAAACAACTTGTGTTCCATATACAGAATTACAGGAGAAGAGGGTATACCCTGGCATGTTCAGTCACTGAACGAAAGCATTTGAGAAAGGGACAAAGACAGGCAGATTACTGGATTTAATGCTTTTAAGTATGTATTGCACAAAGACAAACTATACATTCATTTATGTTTCTCCATCTTAGTCATGAAATTAGATCAAACATCAAGTCCAGCAGAGTATGTGTTGCAGAGTGTTCTAGGGTAGACTTATATACTGGCTCTTAAGGTGTAAACCTAAGAGGAGGTGTCTCCATAGCCAGGGGACAGTGAAATAAACTAAGGACAATCTGCCTGTCCAGGTTGTTGATAATGGCTCTGCTGGGATTGAATGTTTCTCCTTAAAAACCATTATACGGGGAAGCCGGGATGGCTCAGTGAGTTAGGCACTCACTTTGCAGCCCCTGGGACCAAGGACCTAATCCCGGCCCTGGCCCATGCGGACCCATATGCTGAACTGGGGAGTGCCCCCAGTTCAGGTCTCGCCGGGGTGAGAGCCCGGCCCAGTTCCTGCCCTGTGCAGCCCCACCCACCTGTGGAATGAAACTATGTAGAAAAAATCAATGATGTGCAACTTTGGAGACTATTCTGGGTCTTCCCCCTTCTCTCTGTCTCTGTATCTCTCTATCTCTATCTCTATCTCTCTCTCTCTCTCTCAAAAACAATAAATAAATGTTAAAAAAAAAACAAAAAACCATTATACACAAAGATCTACTTAGGACCTATGAAAAAAATTAGAAACTAAGAAAAAGGATGTGGGAAACACTAAAGAGCAAAAATTGTTAAAAGAAGTAAGTACATGATGAAAGAGAAATTTGAGAAACTCTCCTAAAACTAAGAAGAAAGGGATAAAGAAAAGACTATGACAGACATTATGCTAGATATGAAACATCAGAGATTAGAAAGCCAACCAAAAACTATTATAAAGAAGAAATGATACTAATAGAAATGAAAGTAGACACAAAAGTTAATGTGTGTCCAACTAATCAAAAGGTAAATTAATTTTTTAAATTAAGACATAGAGCTGATTATTATTGGTGGCAGGGCAAAGAAAGTAACAAAATTCTAAATTTCCTGTTTTCATGGAAAGTAGGAGAATAGAAACAGGAGTCAGGAGTTTGGGGTAGGGAGAGTTGTTTGTTTTGTTTTGTTTTTAAGTTTTAATATTTAGAGATGTATGGGTATGAGAGGCAACCACTAGCAGAATTTTGCATAGGACACATATTTCAAATTTTTTTAGAAGCTAAGAACAAAGACAAATCAAAAGAAAAGGAAGCTTTTAAATTAGAGTACATAAATCAAAAATACAACACTAGAACAAATATGTCAGCTATGATAATAAATGTAAATGGATTAAAGATTAAACCCTTTGGAAAAAAGCTAAAAATACTTTTAAAAAATGAAGTGACTACTTGAACTATATTTTGCACAAGAGAGCCATGCCTAAAACAAAATGGCACAGAAAGGTTAATAATTAAAATACAGAATTATATCTGACACATATAAATAAAAAGAGAGAAAGAGGGAGATGACAATAATCAATACCAGAACAACTAGAGTTCAAGACCAAATTTGTTAACCAGGACAAACCTAGCCTTATTTTATTAGGTAAAATCCATGCGAAAGACGTAAAGGCTATAAAATCAGTGTATGTAAAACAGCATAGTATCAAATCATAGAAATTTAAACTTACCAAAAATAAACAGGCAAACACATTTGAAATGTAGAACTTACATGTACAAACTATATGTCTGTAACAAATAAAAAGTACAAAATAAATATCACTGAGAATTTGTTGTCATTAATAAAATTTAAAACAAATGAACATTACATATAAAATTTACTAAATTTTGCATTTGTAGGGCTCAAGCATTCCTTCTACTTCCTAAAAACTATATTTGTCTATCTAAGAATTGTCAAAGAGTAGATATTTTAACAATAATATTTTCTTACCACAGTATAATTAATAACAAAAATTATCAATCCATCAAAAAACTTCTAAATAGAGGAAAAATTTCAAAGAAGAAATAAAAACTGCAAATCTAAATAAACTATTTAGGACATCCAGTGTCCAACCTTTTGACTTCCCTGGTTCACAGTGGAAGAAGAATTGTTTTGGGCAACTCATAAAATACACTAACACTGGGGGATGCTGGAATGACTCAGCAGGCTGAGTGCTTTCTTTGCAGCCCCGGGGTCCAAGGTTCAAATCCCGGCCCCTGCCCATGGGTCCCATATGCTGCACTTCAATTCTTCCCCAGGAGAGCCTCCTATGTGGGAGGCCTCCCGGCCTGGTCCCTGCCCTGTGCAGCCCTACACCCACCTGTGGAATGAAACTATCGAAACTAATGATGTATAACTATGGAGACTGTTCTGGGCCCTCCCCTTCTCTGTCTCTTTCTCAAAAAATAAAAAATAAAAATAAATTAAAAAACACTGATGCACTTACAAAAAAAAAAAAGGTTGCAAAACAATCTCATAGTGTTTTAAGAATTTGTGTTGGGCCTCTCAGAGCCATCCTGGGTCACAGGTTGGATATGCCTGATTTAGAAGAAAAAGGAAAAAAGTACATATCAAAATTTGTGGATTGAGATTGAAACTCTTTTTTAGAAGTATTAATAACTTCACCTTCGTAAGAAAATTGAAAATAAATGACCCACACGTTCAGAATAAGAAGTTATAGAAAGGAGAAAAACCAACCTCTTCGAAAACAAAATGGAAATAATAAAGAAAGGAGAAAAAAAGCATAACTGATGTTTGAATCCATCATAATTTATAGTTATTTGGGAATAAAAATGCAAATTGTAAAACAGATAACCCCCTAATAAACTTAAGAAAAAAATAATAATCATAATTGAAGTTTGCTGTAAGGGATATAACAGTTTTTAAGAGATTGGAGAATAGTTATGCAATTTTATACTAATAAACATGAAAATGTAGATGATATAAAAAGTTTTATGAAATATATACATTTTGAAAAGAAAATTCCATTTAAACACAAAAATGTACTTTTAATAATCTGTTCTAATTCTAAGAATATAACCTGATGTGTAGCCAAAGACTTATGTGAAAAGCAACACTATTTGAGGATAAGAATTATGTCCTTATTAAGGACAAATGCTAAAGTCAGATTACATGAGATAGAATCCGATCTACATAAATTTCAGTGAGATCCTAAACCTCTCTGAACCTCAATTTCCTCATCTGTAAATGAGTACAGTATATGTAGTGAGCTATTTCACTTCATAATTTTGTTTTATAAATACTTTAATCTAAAAACTAAGTAAACTCTGGATTTCTTTTTTTTTTTTTTAAGATTATTTTGCTGTTTGAGAGAAGGTAAGAAAGAGAGAGAAAGAGAGTGGGAGTAGAGGGCCCAGAGCAGTCTGCATAGTTGCACATCATTTGTTGTGACATGGTTTCATTCCACACAGGTGGATGTGGGGCTGCGTGAGGTGGGAACTGAACCCGGGGCCCCTCACATCGGAGGTGAGAAACTTCGCTGCCATCCCTACAGTTGCCAGTTGTGCTGAAGTTCAGCACGGGTTTGCCCTGGCTGGGGCTAAGATTCAATCCCCAGACCTCGCAGTTGCAAGGCAAACACTCAACCTTCTGAGCTATCCTGGCATCCCCTGAATTTTGTTTTATGCAAAAACATGCTAAATATGTAAAATTGAAAACTATTACAGCTTGAAAAAAGCTGTACAAAAGCTGAGTATTTTGATATTTTGATGGGCTCTATTTCATTTACTAGGATATCGAGATATGGGAATGAAGAATACTTTTTTCTTCAAATCAGTCCTAATATTTAAAGGAATTAAAAAATAGAAGGTATAAACTTTGAAAAAGTATGAGGGTGAAAGTTTCTTCTACTGAGTCATATACATGTAGTATGTTTTCAATTTATGTTCTAGTAGTATATGCATAGTATATAATTTAAAACCAAAATATGAGGCTGTTTTCATCTGAACTATAACACCACCGTGAAAGGGTGATGCAATTTTTGTCGCAGTCTAAATATCTATAAATATTCCATTAAATTTCTGCATATGATAATCACAGGTAAAAGCTAAAGCAAAATGAGTAAATATTGAGTATATTTGTTTTAATGTATGACACTGTAAAGCATGAACTAAAATTATGAAAACGTTTAATTTAGAAATTTATTGTACAATTACAAGAAAATAATATTACATTCGTTTTATAATGTTGATACTACATATCAGCTTTTAGTACGTAAAGATGATACTAAAATTACTTGTCTTCTGTTAAATAGACAAATTAAGAGTTTCATGCCATTTTAATGATTAATTACATGATCTTTATCCTTAGGCTTAGTTAAACAAACATCACATAATTGTCTTTTAAATCCTTACTCATTAAAAATTGAGTAACTGAAAGTATTATCTTCTAGAGAAAAAAAATAATTTTGTTAGACCTCACAGTTTCTATTAAAACAATAACATTTTATTATTACAGGTAGATTTTTATACACCACAGAAAAGAGAAAGTACTAAAATAAGAAAACATACAGAAAAAGAGAACACGTGTTTTTTTCAAGATGTCTGGTTTTAAAGATTTATTTTCAATGGTTTTGACAGAGACAGAGAGAAGGGGGAGGGCCCAGAATATTCCCCATAGTTGCACATCATTGATTTTTTTCTACATAGCTTCATTCCACAGGTGGGCACGGGGCTGCACAGGGCAGGAACTGGGCCGGGGTCTCACCCCGGTGAGAACCGAACTGGGGGCACTCCCCAGTTCAACATATGGGTCCGCGCGGTCCAGGGCCGGGATTCGATCCTCAGTCCCGGCTGCAAAGTGAGCACTTAACCCACTCAGCCATCTCGGCTTCCCCTGGTTTTAGTAGATTTGAAAATTCCTTCTATTTATATGTAAACTTCTTTATTTCAAATCAACAAATGTAATTTTAAAGAATCACTTGTCCACAGGCATCTGTGCATCTTATTACATACAGATTTTATAGACTAATACTGCTGAACATAATCGGCTTATGGATATGTAGTGTGGGTTTTGCTAATAGATATAAAAACTAAATATATTAAAATACGTCATAGAATATAATTCAGAGTAGGCTTAAAATCTATTCTAAATGATCATACCAATAGAAAATTCAGTTGCATCACACTTAGAGTAATAGTCTTGTACAATGTAATTGACCATGCTGCTGAAATTGGCATGTGAACTTACTCCTTTCCGTCTTGAATACTTTATCAACATTAGGAAATGAACTTTTCCATATTCAAGCATTTATGTTGCATAAATAAGAAACTTTTGTACCAGATCAGTCAAGCTCTTTGAAAAACAAAATTCATCATTCTGAACTGCAGAGTATTAAAAAAAAAAGCTACATGTAGATGAAGGAAATCTGTATCTTTTGCTTTAGCTATAATAATTTGCTTATCACCTCTTTTGTCAATGTCTTAGAATTACCTCCACGACCAATTATAGCTATATAAGTAGTCCTGATTGCAGACATTAAATATTCTTAGAAATCTTGGTATTAGTGATTTGTTCATTACATCCCACAGGAACTGTGGATACCTGGCAAAAGCCATTTTGGTATCTAATAAACCATGACTGACACTGTCATAAAACTAAATATGCAGTTATAACCTTTTGTTCTGAATTAAACTTTAAGGCAATAAATGTTAGAGCTAGAAGAAAAGTGCAGAAATTACTAGCCAAGCCTTTCATTTTATGTATGAAGAAACCAACTCAATGTAGCCAAGCTAATCCACAGTCTATAATTTCAACTGATTAACTACAAAGCCAAGACCAAAACTTCTCTTTTCCAGTGGAAAATGTTCTCTACTCAGAATATTTTCTTTAGAGAAATTCTATTTTAAAAATATGAAAGTATGGACATGTTACATGTACAAAAAATTCCAAAGGACTAATAAACAAAAATAGAAATTTATTATAAATTTTACCTAAGATCAATGTGTTAGCAAAAATGCGCATCATTTAACTACTTCTGAGAAAGGCTTCTTAAGACTGGGTTAGATGATTCATTCAAGTCATCTTTCTTTAAAGCTATGATGAAAATTTTATGTATTGCCTTTTATTCGCTCAAGTTAGCATAAGTTTTCCAAATCATACCTTCATTACTTAAATTAGGATGTTTAAAACATCTATTATGATATCTAAAGAACTAAAGTCTAGAAGAATTCTTAGTTACAGGACTTTAGAGCCTGGCTAATCGGTATCTTCTACAAATCAACACCATCAGAATCAGTGGGAGAAAATGTTAGAAATTCAGAATGTAGGCTTCCCCTTCCCAGGACCTGGACCTACCAAGTCAGAATATGTGCGTGAACAAGACCCTGGGTGTTTCTGATGCACAATAGATTGAGTTTAAGAACCACTTAGAGAATTTGTATCTCAGAACCTGGTCCTGTTTCTTGTCATTTCCTTATCTCTTTCTTTCTTGAAACTTTTCCTTTTTCATCCCCACCCCCAAAAAGGAGTATAAAAAATATCAGGGTGTGCTCTAATAAGCAAAAAGAAGTTCAGGTCAGAAGTGTAGACGGGAGGAGAGAAAATAGGTCTTTTCACTTAAAGAGAGAGTATGGGGATCAACTGGCCAATTATACTTAGTACGTTCTTTGGAATGTTTTTAGCATCTAGCAGATCTGCATTGTTTTTCCTCTTCTAGTTCCCCCCAGTTATTATTTACTTTGGTCCCTACTCCCAAAACCAAGGATGTATAACTACATTGAGAAGTAGTACAGGAGCTAATTATACAGTGTTGGATTTACAGAGGGTGAGCCACAGAGCATCAGAAGCAGAGACTGCATGTTCCAGTGAAGGACAGAGAACAGCAAAGGATTTATTGCTGGTTATGTAACCTGGGAACCACAGTGAATAACAGCCATTGTGAGGCAGAGGAGAAATGGTTGTGATTAAAAGCAAAGTAAAATACCTAAGTATAGGCCTCCATATTCAAAGATGACTGATGAGTTTCTCTTCTGATGAGTGAGTGATTGAAAGTCTAATGTGTGGTTAAGAGCTTAGGCTCTGAGCTAAAACTTTCTTGATTCAAATCTCAACTCATTTACTTCTTGGCGCTATGTGACTGTGGGCGAGCTACTTAACTTCTCAAACCGCTTCATCTGAAAATAGGGAAAAGAAAACAATAGAATCTACCTCATTGGGTACTGTAAACAGTACATGAGGAAATCTGTGTGAAAATTACTTAGCAGTGTCTGAGACATAGTAGACACTAAGTAAATGTTAGGGTATATATGTTTGTTCATTTGTTTGTTCATTCATTTACTAATATTCTTTTCATCCATTTCACTTGTGCACAATCTCATTATTTTTGGTAGATTTTCTGGGATTTTGCTGTTGCCTGTGGCCATCACGAAGAGCTACAGCTTTAACTAAAGGAAATTCTCTGGGGCTAAAGAGTTAAGTGTCAGGAATGCCCGATTAGCAGGTTAACTGGGTTAAGCTAAGTGCTCCTTTTGTAGCCCCAGGGTTTGAGGACCCATATGCAGAACTGGAATGTGGCCCCCAGTTCTGTTCTTGCCAGGGCAAGCTTCCCATGCAGGAGGCCCCAGCTCATGGGGGTGTGACTCCCATGCAGGAGGCCCTTCCTGGTTCCTGCCCTGCACAGCCCCCCACCCATCTGGGTGGAATGAAACTATGTCGAAAACTGATGATGTACCACTATGGAGACTGCTCTAGGCCCTCCCCCTTCTCTCTGTCTCTCTCTCTGTCTCTGTCTTTCTCTTTGTCAGAAATAATAACATAAACCTTAAAAAAAAACAAAACAGTTATGTGTCTGTTTATAACCTCTGGAATGATGAGCACTATGCTAGATATGGTATTGATAATGTTAGGGAGTATAATGCAAGAAAATGAGAAATGCCATACCCTTGAGGCACTTAGATGCTGAATTGCAAGAGATAAGATATACACATACATTGAAGAAAAACTCAGCAGATGATTCCAAAGCAACATGTTCACATGTTGAAAATTATACTGTATATATTAGGATGTTTGGAGTGATTGAAAGACAACCATCAATATTAGTCATTAACAGTTTTTATTTTTATTTTTTGATGTCTTCTGCAAACAAGGAAGAAAAAATGGAGAGAATAGATCTATTAGGGTAAACTATAGTTTGATGTGTACTAAAGATTTATTTTTAATCTTTTTTTATAAGCATCAATACTTTTGAATCTTGATTTAGAAGCTAACTAAGCACTAAAGGGCAGAATATGAGAAAGTGCTGATACTGTTATCGTTAAAATAGCAGCTAGCCTCACCCTTCACTGTGGTTATGTGGGCAGAGTGTAGACAAGAGAGCAAAGTTCTGAAGGGTGCTAATCAGATAATGTTCTGTAATTTCACCTCTCCACTTTATATTGACTACTTTTTAATATTTTCAAAGGAATTCAAGCCTTAGAAAAAAAATGAGAAAGTAGAGGAAGTTTAGAAATCTTCAACAGAAGGACTGTTAATAGGTTATTAAGATGAAACATTATAAAGCTTGAGGTATTTTTCCCTCTTGAGGGATTTAGGAAGAAAAGATGGCTTAGAAAAGATGGTTTAGAAATAGTTGCGTAGAAAACAGTGTTGGTTCCTTGTCCTCTATCTCCAACTGTCCCTACTGCCCTTTCTGCATGTCCAGAGCCCTTTTAGAAAGATGCTTCTGTCTGAGGGTCTAGAGTGGGTGGGTGAGGAGGGGGATGGGTTTGTGCTAGGGAGAGTCAGGAATGGAAGGCAGTCAGCAGCAGTTGTATTAACCATGGGGAAAATGAAAAGACTGTGAACTACGGCCAAGGCCATAGAATGAGGGGTAGAGTTTTCAGAGGTCACTTGTAAAATTGTCTGTCGTGGACATTATTGAATGGAGAGAGAGAGAAAAAAAACAAAACACTGTTTAGGAATAAACACTCAGGATCCTCTCTAATTCTAAAAACTACCGTAGTGAAAATCAGCATCTGTCTGGGGATGGTTACACATCCTGGGAGGGTCACTCAGGGCCTGGCTGCTACTTTCAGTCTGGGATCCCCTGTTGCCTGTAGCCATGACAAAGAACTGCAGCTTTAACTAAAGGAAATTCTCTGGAGCTAAAGAGTTAAGTGTCTGTTGCTAACCTCTGGAACGATGAGTACGTACTATGCTAGATAGGATGGTAATGATAGTGTTAAGGAGTGTAATGCAAGAAAATGAGAAATACTGAACCCTTGAGGCACTTAGGTTCTGAATTACAAGAGGTAAGATACACACATACATGGAAGAAAAACTCAGCAGATGATTCCAAAGGAACGGTCTGATCCTTCATCTAATCTGACCTTTCTTTGCTTCTTTTCCACAGTGCCCATGTATCCCAAGTCAGCAGTGTTTCGACAACTGGAGAGTAAGTTTCTTGAATTGGGTTTCT
Source organism: Craseonycteris thonglongyai (assembly GCA_004027555.1). Lineage (NCBI taxonomy): Eukaryota > Metazoa > Chordata > Mammalia > Chiroptera > Craseonycteridae > Craseonycteris > Craseonycteris thonglongyai. The sequence goes on from PVKE010013013.1 coordinate 24,105, forward strand.
TTCCTTTTTTTTTTTGCCATTTACTAAACAGAAAACAAAAAGACAGTTCTAATGTTCAATAGTACTGGAAGATTAATACAATAAGCAACCAAATGATTTTGAAAACTACACAGAGAGCACAAAATAAGAAATGTTCCTATTTGAGCTTCTATGTGGGTATATGACTAGAGACAGCTCTACCATTTAAACATAAGAGATTTTTATTTCATCTAAATAATGTCTGAGTCAATATTTGCAAAGCAATCTGTGTGTTTTGGGAGGTATCTTGCGATGGAGGATGCCATTAAAGGTTAAGGTATTAACTGTTTCTTTGCTTCTACAGTTAATTTTAATCAGCCTACATTTATCCCTGCTTGCAATATGGTAAAATTGTGTTAATATCAAATTACCCTAGGGCTCAGCCTTCAGAGACTTTACATCTAATAGGGACACAGAAAAGAAAGCAAATTAGTGAATGCAACCAGTCCTTTTCTGACAGGGCAGGGGCAGTGCTCTGTTAATTATGTCCGTCACATGCCTTTTTCCTCCTAAGGCTACCATGCACTTTGACTAAAATCTAATGGCCGGTTACCTGCCCTTGCCTGCCTCTCCAACCACGTTGCTCATTATTCAACCACATGACCTATTTCAGGAGTTAACCAAGTGTATACCTGCCTCAGAGCCCTTGCACTGGCTGTTCCTCAGCCTGGCGATTTACTTGTTTATCATTCACCTCTTTGTTCAAATGTCATCTCATTTGAGAAGTCATCCCTGACTATCCATACTCACTCTCCAACCCTGTACTCTGTTTTATAGACAATGTATTATTATCTGCAATGTCATGATCTCTTTATTGATCTTTCCTCATAGCAGTATATGTATTTTGTGACATTCATGTCCATATTCCTAATACCTAGAAAAGTGTCTGGCATAATTTATTAGTCACTAAATAAATATCTGTAAGTAGTTCCTTGCCCATAGATTTTCCATTACACTCAACTCCCTTCCTTTCTTTCTGGGACATGAGTGAGCCTTTTTTTTAGAGCATTTTCCATCAGCAGGAATCAGGTGGAGGAGGAGGGAAAGATGTGATTGTGATAAGGAGAGAGGAAAATTAGAAGAAGTGCTAATTGGTATGAATTTGGGTCTAATAGAATGAATTGGGATTTTTTTTTTAATTTTTTTTTTTTTTTGTCTTAAGTGAAGGAGTGATCAGAGGGCAGGATTACTTTGTGAATTTTAAAGATATTCCAGGATTCTACCAAAACTGGAATTTTCTCTCGTATTTTTTCCCTGATAACATATACTTCTTATGTGTCTTCTATAGTTTGTAAAAGGTATATGGTGAGAGACAGAGTACATGCTCACATCCTTATACCATTACTAAGTAATCTTGAATCACTGAGACATATAATTCTAAATATAAAAGTTCTAGGGGAAGCTGGGATGGCTCAGTGGGTTAAGCACTCACTTTGCAACCCTGGGGACTGAGGATTGAATCCCGGCCCCAGCCTGTGTGGACCCATATGCTGAACTGGGGAGTGCCCCCAGTTCAGTTCTCACCAGAGTGAAGACCCCGGCCTAGTTTCTGCCCTGTACAGCCCCACTCCCACCTGTAGAATGAAACTATGTGGAAAAACAAATGATGTGCAATTATGGAGACTGTTCTGGGCCCTCCCCCTTCTCTCTGTCTCTGTCTCTGTCTCTCTCTGTCAAAAACAATAAAAATAAATCTTAAAAAAAAGTTCTAATGTCCCTAAAACAAATAAATAAATAAATAAAAAGTTTTATACTTACTCATTGTCCTAAAATGTTTTATTGAAATTACTATGTATCTGTTATAAAACTATACTTGAAAAATCTTAAAGTTCTTAAATTTTTGAAAATCCATTTATGTGAGTGTATTTCTAAATCTGAACATTTTAAAAATATATGATTTTTAACAGCTTTATTGAGATATAATTGATATACAAATAACTACACATAGTTGATATGTATAATTTGATGAGTTTGAATATAATTCTATTTCTAGTGAAGAAAAATATGTTTTGAGGAGTCTACGTTTAGAATTTTTTATTCCAACTTATTCAGAATCAAATAGTGTGGTGATGAAAGAAGGTTTAGGCATGTTGAAAGATAATGTAGCTTTAAAAGTGATACCTTATCATGTGCTCTTTTCAGCCTCCTTGCTTTTCTGTTTTTCTCAAGTTGTACAAAATAAATCTAGTCCTCCATCTTCAGTAATATATATTGGGGTGTTTATATGCATACAGCTTCAAATATATACCGGTACATCACATTTTAATTGAATAAAGATTTGGAAAGATTTTGCCTTTCTGTTATGAGTAGTGATTATTCTGGTGAGGTGTTCTCTTTTTAATAGCATTACTCCCTGTATAACTTTATCTTAAAGGGATTCTAACTAGATAATAGGTATTATAAAAGTATTTGTGCCAGTTTGCTTTGTAAATCATACTGTCTTTCTCTGCATAACTGGTACAAAATCTGGAAGAAACTCACCTTTGTAAGAACAGGTGATTATTCTGTGGGGAAACAATTATTCTGTAAGGGAAAAAGAAAATCTTTCCTCATTCTACCTTATATTAAATGCATGACCCTTGTTTTCTGAATTCCTCCTATAACTGTTGCTAGACTTGCTATGAGCATGTCAGTAATCCTGGACTCACAAAGCTGGCAGGCACAGTTATCAAACTGGTGGAATTTGTTCAGTTTAGTTGTTTTTAGTGCACAATGCAAATATTTTTTAGCTTAATGCTTTCTACACTGTCTTTGCTCATGAAGTTGTAGATCTTCCATTGAAAATACCAGTGTTTCAAAATTTATGGGCATATATTGTTAAACTTGATTGCTTGATTCACTCTGTATTTTTTTTTTTTTTTTTAACCAGACTCTTGGAAAGAACCATCCGGTCAGCTGTAGAACAGCATCTTTTTGATGTTAGTAGCTCCGGAGGCCAAAGTTCAGAGGACTCAGAACCTGGACTATCGTCAGCATCTTCTACCACATCCGCTAGACAACGCCGCCGCCAAGCCAAGGAGCAGGATGAAGTTCAGCATGACAGAAACATGTGAGTTGGCATTGGTACTTGTTGGTTGTGTTTTCTTTTCAAAATATGCCCCTGGATTAGTCACTATGTCATAATCACGCTCATTTCTGTATTTAGCTTAATACTAGAAGTTTTTATTTGGACCCTTCAAAACTTAGCTAACGTTTGGAAATTCATGGGTGATTGAATAAGTATTTCAGTATCTCCTAAATGTTTGCTATGCTATAGGAAACCATCTCTGATTTACTTTATTTTATGGCTTCCTCGTAAATATCTTATTTCCAGGGATCCTGAATAGTTGAAAGAGTCAATTGCATGCCTGTCTTTTCCTTTTTGGACAACATTCATTTAGCTATTAGACGAGCTTATGAACCAGCAAATATTTCTACTATATTGGCCTGATTAAATATTAGACTATCACTAAAATACTCCGATATATCACTATAATACTCCGATATATCACTATAATATTCTAATATCACTACAATTTTTTAGTATAAGACATTTTGAGCTAACGTCTAATCAAAAGCAGGAATGCTTGAGTTTTCATTATTATAATGACTAATTTTAAGATATTCCCACAGCATGAATTTCAAGAAGAGTATTACAAGGAACTCTCTTCTCCAAAGATTTGTTAAAATACAGACCAACAGTTGCCATTCATATTGAATAATCATGATTTAAATTGTCAAGGAAAATAACTTTATGTATAATAAACTATATTCATATATTTTTCCCAAAAGTTTTAATATTTTTATCTACCGTAGCATTTAGCCTCTGTAAAGTTATTGTTTTGAGCTCATTATTAAATGTCAAAGATTAGCCAGACCCTAGTCCCCATCATTCTTTTTAACCTGGACTCATAATCTACATCAAAATCTTTGTTAAAAGATAAAGATACTTTACTTTGCTTAAAGAAAGACACAGGGGAAGCCGGGATGGCTCAGTGAGTTAAACGCTCACTTTGCAGCCCCGGGGACCGAGGATCGAATCCCGACCCCAGCCTGTGCGGACCCATATGCTGAATGGGGAGTGCCCCCAGTTCAGTTCTCACCGGGGCGAGACCCCGGCCAAGTTCCTGCCCTGTGCAGCCCCACCCACCTGTGGAATGAAACTATGAGGAAAAACCAATGATGTGCAACTATGGAGACTGCTCTGGGCCCTCCCCCTTCTCTCTGTCTCTGACTCTGTATATCTCTCTCTCTGTCAAAAACAATAAATAAATCTTAAAAAAAAAAAAAGACACAAAAGATAAGTAGTATAAATAGATCCCATACTGTACATTATTGAGATGTTTAAGGGCTATATCCTAAATGTAATTTTATAATATGTAAGACAATATCAATAGAATAACCCACTGACTTTTTAAGTGACGTAAGCAGAATTTATTTTTCCAGCTTTATTAAGAAATAACTGACATATATCACTGTATAAGTTCAAGACATAAAGCATGGTGGTTTGATTTACATATATTGTGAAATAGTCACCACAGCAGGTTCATATAAAACAATTGTCTTTGAGCTGGTGGATAGAAAGTAGTGCTATAATATTTTTTTAGAAACTAGAAAAAATTTAATACAGAAGGTATTTACTTTTAAAATCAGCTACTAACTAAGCTTTACAGGAGGTGTTTGGGTGTATAATTAGTACACTACTTACATTATGTTATCCAGCAAATACAAATTATTCATTTAACACTCTTCTTATCCTCTGCCTCATTTTGTGCCAAATAGTATGCAGCAACACTTTGCGTTTTTAAAATATCCTTAGTATGTTGTGCCATTATGCTTTTCATTCTCTTTGTTCGGACAGAAGGATAGCAAGCAGAGGTTGAAAGTGGTAGTGAACCTGATAGAAGAGAAGTGGACAATGTTCATAGTGATGATGGATTTGTGGTAGCAGATGGGATGAATGCAGTGGAGTAAGGTCAAAAATCAGCAGGAACTAGACAGGGAGAGAGATATGAACCAGAGGGTAACCTCTATTGCAGATTTTAAATATAGGTTCCCAAGTCCAGGAATATTTCTAGTATAGGTTATCTTTATTATATTTTACTATCAATATCAGAAGAACAAAAGGAGATGGAGAAGATTGGAGACTGACTTTTCATCTACATACCTATGAAATAGCCTTTCCCTTATTTTTTTCTTCTCTGGTATTCCTTTCATCACTCATTCTGGTCACTCGTGGTCAAACCATAGCTGTGCATTGAATAAGAGAATCTTAGGGTGCAAACTGTATATAGCTGAGGAACTTGAGAGCCAGTCTTATCTTAGTCTTTCTCCTTAGTATGTGGTCAGAGTATTCAGAAGTCCCTTTGTGTCCTCCTAGTCACAAGGCCCCCTCCTAAGCTATCACTAGGTCACTATCATATCTTAATAGTCCTTCTTCAACTCCCAGCCCATATTGAACTACTTCTATTATGAGCTCTCCAGGTCTTTGGAAAAGTGAGACCTTTATCTCTTAGGGCCTCAGACCTACTACCTTTCCCCCCATGAAGGTCCTTTCCAGTATATCCCCAGGAGATACACTCACATGGCATCAATTGTGAGAAGGTTGAGAACCATTATTATAACCTATAGTAAGTATGTTTTTCTCAGTATGTGTTTATATGTAATTGATTTATTTATCTGACATTTTCATAACGCTTTCTTTGAAAAGGAATGATTAAGCTAGACTTTACTACATTCTATTCAAAACTATTAACCCTAAGAAATGGTTAAAAATTGTTTTGAATAATAGAAATTCATTGCAATTCATAATCGGGTGTCTGTTATTTTGCCTTTAACAATTTAGAGTTGCAACCATATTTTTAAAAATTCTTGAAGCCTTTGGTAACCTATTTCAAGAAGACATTAAAGAGTCAATAAATTCTGTACTAAAATCATTATAGCAGATTTTTTAAAGAAGCAGTTGAGAAGTTTGGCTAATGTGATAAATACTTCATTTTAGTGCACATGATATCTTACTTGTCAAAATTCATAAGGAAACACCAAGTTTATATTGTTATTTGCTATAGTAAAAATGTAAAAATTTAAGTGATAATTTATTATGTGAAAGGGTTCAATTTAATTCATGTATTAAAAAATTTACTATCTGCTAGGGTACTTGGAAATGGTAAATCTAGGTGGTGGGTATATGGAAGTTCATTGTGATAGTCTATTTTTCTAAATGTTTGAAAATCTCATAATATTTTTAAAAAACAGAACATTATTTAAGTGAAAATAGTTTTAATCTGCCAAAACACAGTAAACTGGAAAATTTTTGTTATATGAATATTATATTAAATTTCTACTGCAAAGTAAAAAGCATGCTATGTTAGGGGTATAAAAATGGTTCATTGTTGCTAAAACATTAAGCATGTATGTAGGGGTGAAGGAAGTTCCTTTAAAAAAAAAAAAAGAAGAGAAACACTAGAAATAAGATTTTAGATAGTGAAAGTGAGAGACCACAGAGATCTAAGTTCGGGTTAAAGGTAAGTGATGACAAGTGTGATTGAAACCTGTCAGAACATTGCCAGAAAGAATAGTGTACCGATGCTCTGCACAGTAGAGATACCATGGCTGAGAGGCACTGACTCACACAACAGCAAAGACTTTCTGGTGAGGAGAACAGGATTTCCACATGAGCACAAATGCTCAATCAGATTTTCATACATTTATTTGGATAGGATTTATTCCAACCATTCATCCACTATTCAAAAAGATTATAAAATAAACTTTGTCTTTTAATTTCTAAAAATAAGTTTTAGTTGTTGTATTAGTCTGCTAAGAGTACCGCAGACTGGGTGGCTTAAACAACAGAAATTTATTTTCTCACAGTTCTACGAGACTGAAGTCCAAGATCAAGGTGCTGACAGGAATGATTTTGAGGAGACCTCTGTCTTTGACCTGCAGACAGTGCCTTTTTACTGTGACCTCACATGGCCTTTTCTTTGTGTAAATGTTCTGGTGTTTCTTCCTCTTCTTATAAAGACACCAGTTCTATTGGATTAAGTCCCCACCTTTGTGACCTCACATAGCCTTAATTACCTCCTTACTCCCCACATATAGTCACATTGGAGAGTAGGGCTTCAACATGTGAATTTGGGAGAAAACAATTCAGTCCATAACAGTTTTCAAACATAACAACCTCTCTATTAAAATATTATAATTGGTTATGCTGGAATAGCTCAGTGGTTGAGCATTTGTCTCACAATCTCCAGGTCTGGGGTTTGATTCCCAGCCCCAGCCTGTGCAAACCCATATGTTAAACTGACCCAACTGGTAACCACCACGATGGCTCAGTGGCAAAGGTTCTCACCTCAGCGGGAGGCCCCAGGTTCCATTCTCACCCTGCATGGTCGCACATTCACCTGCGTGAAGTGAAGCCATGTCACAACTAATGATGTACAAGTATGGAGACTACCCTGGGTTCTCTCTCTCTCTCTCTCTCTCTCTCTCTCTCTCTCTCTCTCTTTCTCTCTCTCAGAAAAAATAAATCGGTGAAAAAGGATTATAATTGGACGTATAGCCCAGGAGTTAGGGAAAATATGAAGAGTGACAAGAAGACAGAATTTAAATAGTTAAACAATGTTGAGTTTCTGACCAAACTCATCCAGCCACCCATAGAAGCCACTGCTGTCAGTACATTGAGCAGAGAGGTCTAAGAGTGTTTGCATGAGTATATGTGCTGACATGTTAGTTGCCATCTACTTTTCTTCATGCCTTCAGTCATATTAGGATGTTTCTTATAAATGTTGCACATCTTTTATATAATTTTACTAAATCTATATATTTTATATTAAAAGTGTTATGAAATAAGAGTAAATTAAATATGGAGTAGTAAGAATTAAAGATAGTATAGCTTTAAAAATATTATGGAAACATTAATTCATAATTTTGCTCCACTAGCCATCTAAGGCAGGATATGAATTTAGACTGCAGAATAAATGTATAATGTAACCTTTCATTTTTAGATATGGTTGAACTGATAATAAAATCTGGTCATCTGTTTTTTTCTTTAGAACTCATTTATTTTAAGAAATAGCTTTAGGTGTTTACAGGGAGGTATCTTTAGGGTTATGTCATGAAGAAGAGTGAACTCTCATTCATTTGTGCCTTACCAAGCCATGATACTACACTGATTGTTTGATTTGTTCTGTGATATAGTAAAAGACCAACATTTTACTAAGTAATTTAATTTTGCAAAAACCTCTTAAAAGGGAATGTTTAAAAATACTTAAGCTGTTTCCAGAAAATTAAATTAAAAATCTATGACTTTCATGTCAACTTCTAAAATTAAGTCATGAAGAACCTCCAGTTATAAGCTTACATCCTGGAACAGGGAAGTAAGAAAACCATATTTCAGCTATAATGTTTTGTATCCCAGTTTTTGTTATGTTATTCCTGTCAAGGTTATCTAATGCAGTTAGACTTAGATATTAATGCATTTCTACTATGCTAAAATGTCTTTATCATTTGGGGAAATCAGTATGCCCCATTCTAGAGAAAGAGACATCATACTTCCTTTTTAGATTTTCTGTGTACTTTGTATTAATTTATAAGATTTATTTATGTAATACATAAATGTGTGTGTGTAGAATCATTGACTAATGAGAAATTATTTTGTTAGCTTGCTCTAGTCTCCCTGTTTGAATACAAATTACTTTTGGTGCAAATACAAAAGCTGTTCATTGGTAGAAACACAGCCATTGCCAATTTGCCTCTAGGAATAATTTCTCTTTTAATTTGTTTATTTGGCACCAAGAGGTTTTAGGAGTGACATCCTGCTCAGAGTTTAATCAGAGATGCAAACTGAAATTTCTAGGCACTCTTCTGACATCTGTCCTATGTGATGTAGTGGCAATGTCATTAAACTGTCCCTTTTACTTTATAAAATTAAATTAAGCTAATCTTCTTTTCACTTCCAGGGGACTTATCAACAAAGAAAATATTCCTTCTGGGTTTGCCAGCTCTGATGATTGTATTTTGAACGCTCAGGAAGTGGAAAAATTACATGAAAATACTTCTGGTTATATTGGAGAAAGAGGCAAACCTAAACGTCAGAAATCCAGTTTCAAACTTTCTGAGCTCAATGAAAATCAAGATGGTCTTGTGGTAAGTGAATCATTTTATAAAATTTTTACTTGTAGCCAGGTAGGAAACATCACATCTCTTTTTCTTGCTTTGTAAAAATAAATAATTTCAATCTTAGTTTCACAGAATTATAAAATATGAGTTTTGAAGGAGACCTTAGCACTACGAAGTATATACACTTCTACTTCTTTTTAATAAATATGAAAATTAAAGCTGAGAAAGATTATATTCTCCCAAAGGAACCAGAGACAGCACACACCTTGATTTTTATATTATTCAAATTGATCTGATTTTTGTCTTGTTTTTTGGGCATTCTTAAATTTTATTTTTGGAACAAAATTGTCAGTATTTGCATTTACCATGTTTTCCACATTCTATTTGCTCTTATCTCTATGAACATGTAGAAAACAATTTTTAATGGATGAACTTAAAACAAAGTGAAAGAAAAGTGCAATATGAAAGAGGATCTTTCATATTTGTGTTCATCTTTGTGTTCAGAAATCTCTTCATGTTCAGAATTTTATTTTCAAGTCTATAGTCTATCTGGTATTTTCTTCCAAATGAATCAGAAACACAAAAAAATTAATCTTTTACACAGTTTCATTAGATCTTAACTCTGGATCATTAATTTGATATATAGCTGTTACAAGTGGTTTCAGTCACTAACTAAATATTTTTGTATTTTAACTATTAATATATATAATTCTTTTTGTGTATACTTCAGTTTCTCTAGAAAGTGAGAACCAAAGTCTGTCTTCTAATTCTCTTCAGTTTTAAAAAATTAAACCAAGAATAAAAAGAAAAAGCCGAAGATAGGTTTTATAACATGACATGAAGTAGAATTCCTAATAAAAATAATATACATTCTTACTGTTCAGTGTTTAAATCTTCTGATCTACTTTATCTCTGACAAGTTTTTAGATATATGCTGGCTACATACATTTAGCACATCTTATGGGCCATCTATTTTTTCATTGTCAATTTCTGCACATACTCACAGAAGATTTCCACTTTTGCCCTAAATAAAACATATAAAGGCAAATCTAAGAAAGTCCTGTTTTTTCCTCAAAATGTCTTGATACTCTGTTTTTTAGAAGTGAACTGATCATCTTAATTGGCAGAGCAAACATTCCTGTCAGACCCATGTCTGACACAGCTCTCCAAATAAAGTATATAAGCTTTGGAACCATTACACATTAAATGTTATTTAATATGAACTTAATTCTTAATTTGAGGAAAAGTAAATTTTTAAAAAATTATACTTTATTAGCTCTTTGTTTGGTCCATAATTTGGCATCTGCCAAAGAGACTAAAAATCTGACACTTGGCTTCTTTGAAAATAATGTACTTCTCTATTCAACTCCCTTTCTACTGAATTGAACCCATCAGTATTTTTTTCCACCAGGAATAGTGTCTTGGATTAGCCAGACGATAATAGCTAATAAAAGTGGAAAAGTACATTTATTCCTCAGAATATGTGTTTCATAGAACTGTGAACATAGTCTTTGTTTAAAAACACATGGAGGGGAAAGCCTAATGTTATTTTGGTGGTTTTTACATGGAAGGATTTGTCACCACCTTATATTTGCCAGTTCCGCATTCCAGGATTGTGCATGTCACGTTAATATAAGTGCACTAAGTGAACCGTGTCTTATTGCAATGAATAATTTTAAACCATGCCAACACCATTTAAACAGAAGAAAAATCTTCCTCATCTATAAAGTAAGGGTGTTGTCTCCGATTTTTTTTAGTTCTCATATTCCATGGATTTTTAAATCTCATCTTCATAAGTATCCACAAAGCAAAGAGCCAGAAACATAACATTAACTAGTGTTTAGACTACTTCCTAAAAGTTGTTAGGCATCTTCCCACTTATTTTTACCCTAATTTTATTTTCTCCAACTCTCCTTCAAAATCTTTTTCTACTCCACTTCAAGTTCTTTGCAACCTGATTAAATGTTTGTTTCTATGGCTGGGGGGGAAAGGAGCTATACATAATTAAATGCCTTCTGTGTGCCAGGAAATATTTTGGATCCTTGGGGATACAGAAGTAAGAAAAACAGACAAAAAGCATTGCCCTCATGGAGCTTACATTCTAGTAGGGGAAACATAATAATCAAGGAAAATAAGTAAAACATGGGATATATTCAATAGTGATAACTACTAGAAAGAAAACCATAGCAGAAAATGAAAACGAATTGTGAGGGGACAAGGGATTCAATTTTAAATAGAGTGGCCAGAGAAGACCTCCCAGGAATTTGACTTTTCAGCATAAAGACCTAGAGGTAGTAAGGAGACAAGCCATACTACAATAGTAGGTTCAAAGGCCTAGAGGCAGTGATTTATCTGGAACACTGATGAAAGCATAAAGACATCATTGTGGCTGGAATAGAGTGAGCAGAGTGAAAGAGGTAACCAGGGGGGAGAGGGCGTATTAAGTAGGCCCTCATAGATCATTATACGGACTCTGCCTTTACTCTGGGTAAGATGAAGATCCACTGGTGGCTCTCGGTAGAAGGTGCCCTGACTTCTAAAATTTTATTTGACTACTGTGTTGAGCATAGGTGGTAATCAGGCAAGGGCAGAAGGAGGGACACCAGTTAGGAAGCTATTGCAATGATAATGATTTGAGCTAAGGTAATACCAGAAAAAGCATATATTGCTTTACAGGCTGTACAATGAATTCACTCCTCCAGGGGGCACTCTTCACATCGACTAGCATGTGAATGGCTCCTCCTGGAGTGGTGTGTTGCAGTAATCATGAGGTAGTATGTGGATTCTGGATACATTTTGAAGGTAGAATTGACAGAAGTTCCTGACATTACTTGTGGTTTGAAAGTACAGTACTAGCGGAGTCAAAGATGGCTCCAAGGTGTTTGGCCTGAAAAACTAGATTTGTGTTGCAAATTTACTGAGATGGAAAGGACAGAAGTTTTGGAGATAATCATGGGTTCAGGTTTGGACATGGTAAGATTGAACTGCCCATCAGATGTCTAAGAGGAGATATCAAGGAGGCAACTGAGTTTCTGGGCCAAGAGTTTAGGAAGGATATCCTGGCTAGAGATACCATGTGGGAGTCAGCAGCAGATAGAGGACATTTAAAGCCAGTATACTGGATGTGATAACTGATGGGGAACAAGTGTAGACAGAAAGGAGAAGTGGCCTCAGGGACTGTGAGTCTTGAGACACACCAGCCTTTAAAGCAGGGGTGTCCAACCTTTTGGCTTCCCTGGGCCACATTGGAAGAAGACTTGTCTTGGCCCACACATAAAATACACTAACATTAATAATAGCTAATGCGCTAAAAAAAAAAATAGCAAAAAGAATCTCATAATGTTTTAAGTGTAGAAGGCTTACTCTACTCAGTTTTTCAGGGACCCCGACCAACTGCCTCTCTGTCATACTCAGAAAGTAGCTTTCAGGACACTGGTGGTTTTGATCTCCATTCCAGCTTACAGAAGAGAGAATGAACATTGAAGAATGTACCTGATGGGGCAGTTAGTTGACCAGGCCTGAAAGCCACACATATTGCTTCTCACATCCTGTTGGAGAGAAGTTAGTCACGTGGCCATATCTCATTGCAAGTAGTACAGAGGAGCCAGTACATGTGTTATTGCTGGGCGTGTGGCTACTTCATTACTGTGGAAGAAAGGTAGAATGGATTGGGGTGGACAGATAGCAAGCTCTTTCATATGTGTCCTCTTACAGTACCAATAAATTCATTTGGAATATGGATTCATTTATGTAGTTTTCAGCAGTAAAGCATAAAATGTACAGAAGGATATAAAAAGAAATTTAAATCTGACATTAATCATTTGTTAATGAGAATATAGCAAATAGTATCCTTCTCTTAGAGCTCAAGGTTAGAATAATGAACCTGTTTTGACTAGCAGCATTCCATGTAACCTTCAGACTGGGCTGTTTGTATATTGAGAGGAGGCTTTTTTTTTTTTTTTTGGTGTCCTCTATAAAGGCTTTGTCAGCATTTTATACTTTCAGAAGACAAATTTGTTTTTCCTCCAAGTGTTTTCAAGTACTTCAGTGGTCAAACAGGTTCATTA